>JAFBJT010108868.1:0-23625 GCA_016785325.1 Chascanopsetta lugubris
ATATATAGGGGCACTTCATTGGAGCTCCTATACATCCATAACTTCTATGAGTTTTGGCATGTGCCCTCCAGTGGTGTGAGTGTGGGTGGGTACAATGCGTTTCCTATAGCCAGCCGCCTCCTGCTGAGCTTCCGTTAATGGTGTTGTTTTCGTTCCTCTCTCTCCACCCACTCATTTCTGTTATTGACCAAAACTGTGAATCTAGTGGCGGGCAAAACGTTGCGGCTCCCGAGTACGAGAGCGTTTTCCCCTTTTCAAAACGGCTCAGAGACATGATGACATGTTGTGTGGACGTGTGATTGCTGTGGGTTTTCATATATTGTCTCTCTGGACAGCAAACATAGCATTACCTACCTGGCTGGTCAAGTGGGAAATAATGTGTTTGTAGGGATATGAACACCTGCGCCTCGATGATGCGAGCGCAGGGGTGTGTGTGTGTGTGTGTGTGTGTGTGTGTGTGTGTGTGTGTGTGTGTGTGTGTGTGTGTGTGTGTGTGTGTGTGTGTGTGTGTGTGTGTGTTGTCTCCTCTTTTAACTCATTGCTATTCTCTGTCTGCGCGAGGAGACGGCGCCGCTGATGTGAGCCACTCGAATCTCGTCTAGCCAATAACATCCAGCAGCAGACAGTCATTCTTGCACCTGATGCTCGGCACCAGAGGCTGGATATAAAAATAGAGATCTTCACTGTCCAGAAATGAGCCAGAATATCCTGCACATGTGCACTGCAACCCGTATTTAAAGCTTTGAATGCCAAATTATATCCACATGTGCAATTTTCAATTGGATTGAGATAATTCTCATTTAAGGTGCAGTGTGTAACATTTGGTGACATCTTGAGGTGAAGTTGCATATTGTATCCATAATAATCCAAATAATACATTTAGGTTATTATAAATGTATGAAAATGTCAGTAGGTCATTGTTTTGTAATATTTTCAGAAGTCACAAAAATTCCCGAAATCTTTCACACAGCACCTTTAAAGGACTGAATAACAAGCTATAACCACACTTGCTGAAAACACACAATTCTGTGTTTCCATGTGCAATTTTTATCAATTCGATTGAAAAAATTCTGATTTAACGCTGTAATTAAAATCTTTGACATGGATGTAATCTGTAAACAAATGCAGGGTGTGTCCGAATTCAAGGACCATGGTGTTGATCTCATGTAGGCCTGTCAAGTCAGAAATAGATTTTTCATAATTCTTGAATGCTAATTCTTTCATTTTAATTCTTTCATTATGACTGGAATATATCCAGTAATTTAGAGAACATGCAAAGAGTACCTGGCCCGGTCACTTGCTGTTACTAACCATTAATCAGAGCGATAGATACAAAATAATCCTTCAGGTGGAGGTTGCGCACGAGCACCAGATGTGTCAGAATGAATGTGTAAAGCTCGAATGTTGTGATCGTGAAAACTCCCTCTAGCTGTGTCTTATAATGAAGATGAAAGATTCAGTGCAGACCTTCAGATCTTCTTTGCCATGATAAACAAGTGGATGTTTGCTCTCTGCTTTCATGCCATGATGAAGACGACGATGATGTTGATGATGATTCATTGAACCTCGTTACAAGTGGAAAACAACATGCGCAACATTTGTGTGAAATCCTGCAATGGACCTTTCTTCACTTTTACTCTCTTGCCTGTCTCTTACATCTAGGAAACCTTGAGCTCCTATAACCTTATAAGACTTTTTTAACTTATCTTTAAATTCCCATTTACTGAAACCACTTTAAAGGTGCAGTGTGTACGATTTGGTGAACTCTAGAGGTGAAGTTGCGGGTTGTATCCGTCACCTCACTCTGACCCTTCGGAGCATGCAGGAGAACCAATGGTAGATTTCAGTTGTCATTAAAAGTCAAAACTCAAACACTTTTTACTACTCTAAAAATATGACGGCCCTCATAGAGAGGACCCCGCATCTCATTTAAATATATAATGGGCTCATTTAAGGGTAATGGGAAAAAAATAAAACATCAACATGATTATAAATTCATTAAAATATCAGTTTGTAATTGTTTTGTAATATTTTTAATAAGTGACAAAAATGACCAAAATTGTACTCACTGCACCTTTAGTAACCTGATACTAAAAACAGCAATAGGATATTTCATTTTGAAACTATCTTTCATGAGGCACTGCCTTTTTCCATTCAAGATTGAACTGCTTGTTGTGCTCGTGCCACGGCTGTGCATAAACATGTTGTTGCATGGACATATTTCTCCCTCTTCCACCTTAAAGGGACAATAAGCAGGGTTTTACCTGTTGATGATATTTCGATCCCCGTAGGCGGTGCACGCCGATCCTCAGCAGCTGTGTATTGCTGTGACCACTTCCACCTGTCATTCAATCTCAGGCACAGGTCGGCAGATGAAGGATTTGATGAAAGTGATGGCGGTAACGGAGGCAGAAATAGACGGGGAGCCGGCCGATACGACCCATTAATGGATCAAGCCACCTTCCTTGATTGTACTGGTGTGAGGGGGGGGGGGGTTCGAGGATGTGTGTGTGTGTGTGTGTGGGGGGGGGGGGGGGGGGGGGGGGGGGGGGGGGGGGGGGCAGAAGGGGAAAGTTGTTTTGGGGCAAATCCGCCTTGCTGACTACGAGCCACCTGTTGGACGAAGTTTGTAAGGAAGAAGCTGAGCGAGGATTTTAGCTGCGAGTGCCTCTCAACACATCTGAGCGAGCGGCATCTGAAATAATGTTTTGACCATGGGGCATTTTATTAGCTTGTTTATTGATGTGTGTTGACACTGGAGAGCTACATCCAGTCGCGCCTCAGCTCCCGCTGTCCACATTATTCGATTTCATTTCACAGTCCCTGAGCCAACAAAGACAGATTCTCTGTCCAGCTCCGTGTTGCGTGCGTGTTCCGCGCGAAGCTCACGTCGGTAACAAACCGAACGTGCTCCTTCCCTGCATTCAGCATTTTTATTTATGCCCAGCTCCTCCCAGGCGTCCATTTGTTGTGCCGCAAATGCCTGACAACGAAAATGCCGTCTTTTAACTTCGACAGTCCACCGGGCAACGTAACGCCGAGCGGTGTTTACGCACCGAAATGAGGCAAATCAAGCTCGGGCTGCTGAGAGTTTCTCTGCCGCACGGAAAGAAAGATGGAGAGAGATGCATGTTTTGTTGTGCTGCTTGTGTTTGGACATGAATTATATATCACAGACATCAGGGAGAGGGATGCTTCAATTCGACGATTCCCACGTACGCAGGCAGTGGAGAATGGCAGATTGTTTAAAGTCAATAAGGTGGTTATTTTCATATATACAAAGATGGACAACATGTCTCCAGGTCTGGTTTAAGACCTGCAGTGCCAGTGGTGAGTGATGCTTTGGCTTCATTTATGATTGGAAGTTCTCGCCCATCATAATGTATAGTACATCTTATGAATGTAGATGATGTCCAGATGATGTTAGAATAATAAACACAACAATTCATCTATTCATGATTCAATGATTAAACATTAATCCCTTCATGTTACAATTCCATTTCTCTTGGCATGGATAAATTTAGATGTTATTGCTGAATCTTACATGAAGTTGCATGATGTTTACCTTTGTTGATTGGCTTTAAATTAAAGTGGAATTGAGCTTCTGCACAGATGATACATGGGGTCTTTTTCTCCAATATTGTTTCCTTTGAGAGACCAGGAGCATTTTGTGAAATGTTCCTCATCAATATGACCTTACTGTGTATTCAAAGACCTGTGTGTATGCACAGGTGACCACCACCTACCTTTAACTGCATGGCAACCCGTCAATACAAGACCATAATGCTGTTACTTATGTTTGAACTGGAAGCGAACTCATGATACTGAACTCTTTGTTTTATTAAGAAATACATTATGTACAATTAGCGTTGTTAGCGAGATCAAAAGCAGGAGGAGGGTCTTTAAATAGTTAAACAGCGAAAAGGAGGATCCTGATTAGGAAGCCAACTCTGTCTCTCATCCTCCCAGCTCTCAGAAACCTAGATTGGAGGCTCTGTATCCGTCATCCCCCCCAGACACCAAACTCTAGGCAATTTCCCTGCCAAAGCTCGTTTCCCTCCACTTTCCCTCCGAATGCACAGCATTTAAGAGGGATGCACAGAATTATGGGAACTTTGTTTGCTAAGGGAGGGCTGTGGTTACTCGTTTGACATCAAATTGCCTCATAAATAACATTCGATAGTACTTCTTCATTCTCTGTGATATCTCCTCCACGGGCATGAGCATACACATCCCAGCTGTGGCTGGGCTGTGGAAGTGCAAGTGCACATTAATTTCACTCATCTGTCTTCTGTGGGTTGCATCTGCGATGTATAATTCATCAAGTTACTCTCTTGATATCTGCATATAAATTAACTTAGATATTGTGCCGCTCATGAATTTCTAACGGCGAATGTAAACAGTGGCGCCACAGTTGTGCCTCAGCTCTGTTGTTTCCTGCTTGTGAGAAATTCAGTTGGAAAACACTGGGCTTTTAAATGTTTTTATTCCCTTTATTAAGTCCCGATTTCTAGACCCTGGTTGTTTTGTTGGAGCTAAGTGTGATAATGTATCATAGGATGATCAGACTTGAGCTCTATTGTATTATGAAACAACCCCTGGTGGCTACATGTGGAAATGCAAATATCCCAAATCAGTTGTTGAAAAGGTAATGCAAATATCTTTGGATGGAAAATGTGTCCTGCTGTTAGAAGTTTCCTGACCTTTTGGTGATGACAGCCTACGCCTGTGTTGATGTTCTGTAAACAAAAACATTACTTCCGCTACAGAGCTAAAACCTGATTTGTTGTTGCTTCAACATTGATGCAGACATTATGCCCTCATGCAGTTACACCTCCCATTCACTAGTTGGCCTCATTATGATCCCTCCCTGTTGAATCTCTTCCTGTGTTTTTGCGTGTTGTGAAACTATGGCAATGGAAATTGTGTGGAGTAACTTGGAGCTGAGGCAGATTCAATGTCAAATACAGGACGACCTTTACTGAAATCACTGCAACACAAACACAGCACTGAATCAGTTGCATCTATACAAATGCTACGGAATAGACCAATCACAGCTGTTGGGGTTTTCGTCATGGCAACGTGCCCCAACATTTCAGGGGAATATACTACATAGAGCTTTACCCCTTTTTTTTAGCTCCCCATACAGCCCTGGTTGAGACTCTAAAACGGGGGTGTCAAACATATGGGTAGTGGGCCAAAACCGGCAAGTGTAAACACTACAGCGATGGTGTAGAGACAATAGGTTTATTGACCTGCACTTACTTTGCCGGAACACAAGGCGAAGCCTGTGGCACTAGTTCATTAACTATATTTACTTTTTTGCATTGAAACAAAGGGATACATTTGGAGTTGTTGTTGTTTATAGGTCATCATTGTATGATCCTACTGGTCTGACCCGCTTGAGATCAAATTGGGATCTGTGTGACTAATTGGGCTCTATACTAAACTGAGTTCGACTCCCCAGCTCTAAAGCAACATGTGTCTGTGCCATGACTTTTCATTGCTAAGAGAAATACTTACTTAACAGATGCAACACTGAGCCAGAAATGTATCACACTTCAACAATGTGACGGCGATTTGGCATTTTCAAACTCCATCTGTCCCTTAACTTTGTCCCTCCTTTATTTTCTGCTCATTTATTTCGACTTAACTTGTGTGTGTGAACTGTATCCGTTGTGCCACTCAGTTGTATTCAGTGGAAGGTTTTCAGTTTGAAAACAAACCCAAGCAAATGCTGCACACTCATTCCTCTCAGAAGTCTGCAGTGATTTGTTGAGATAAGATACCCCTTGCTGTTGTTTAGACCAATTAGGCTTGAAATCTGCCGGCTTTGGGCTTGTGCCAGAGATTTGGAGCGAAAGTCTTTGTGTCGGGGAGAGGCTTTTGAAAGGGATTAAGGCGAAGAAATAAAAAAAAGAAGAAAAAGGCTGGCAGATTCACAGAAATGCATAGAAACACACACGCGCACACACACACGCGCACACGCACCATCTCTGTCACTTGTATCTTTCCTCTCGTCTGCCTTTGCTCTCCGTGGGCTGCAGATAGACACGGCGGCACGATGCTGGAGTTTGAATCAGAAGCTCCCGGCTGCACCACCATCAGTTTTGCATATGCGATATAAATTGAACTAATTTGACCTGCGCTGCAGAAGTATAATGATGAAAGATGTTTTTGTCAGCGTGTCCCTGCAAAAAGGGCCCATTCATACTTTAATGGTCCTCACAGGCCTCACCAATGAATGAAATATTGATTGCACTGATTGTGCAGGAACTACATGTAGTGGAAGTAGCTCAGATGTCTTTCTGAATGTTAGTGTTTTCAGATTCAAAAGGTCACATTTAAATGGCATAGGAGTGATTCTGTATACCTTCACTGCTCCCTGGTGGCTGAGAGTAGTAGTCCAGCCTCCTCCGTGTTAGTTAGATGATCCAAACTAGTCAATATAATATATGACCTTTTTCAAAGATCACTGCGCTGATGTCACTGTCCATAGTTGGACATCGATAGAACGTTTGACAGCTGACACTGGCACATAGGATTTGGTAGAATGTTTGATTGTTAGTACAACCTCCATCCATGCTGTGACTTTCATTTTAGCTAGCACTCTAACATAGTTTGACAAAGTTCATATATGAGGCCTAAATGGCCATGAACTTGAACTCACAGTGATGTGCACCAGAAGTCCTTCAGACCATCTAATGTAAAAAATTGGTGGGATCCTGCAGAGGGCGCTCTGACTGCAACTTCCCCATTTGAATCCCCAGTGACTCATTAGTCAAGCAAGACAGTGGGAACCAGTCCATCTGTCACATATGACATGTGACAAGTGTCTCAGGATCTGAAGCGACAAAGTAACAAAGAAATGAACGACTTCCACCTTTGTTTAAAGCAGCTGTGTCAAACTACAAACCTGTCAGCTCTTACACCTGGGTGAGGTGGCAGAGGTAGCAACACAACGAGTGAGTTCATGAAATTGATGTTATGTGTCTGCATGTGTGTGTTCAGGGACTGGAGGTGGTGTTTGGATAACTTTGAACAGATTGCATGTTACTTGAAATCTGCTCAAACAAATCTGATTTTCGTTACAAGTGACACACCTGCGGAGTCTCCACATCCCGTCACTGCTCTTCAAATAGTAGGAGGAAGTTCTTCTCATTTGTATTTTTCATTTAGTTCTCCGCTCTTATTCAAGTCGATATGTTTTAGAATGTTTTTTTTTTTTTTTCTAAAACAAGGTTATAATCGATTTCATTCTGTCCAGGTTTTAAAAAGAAACGGAACTCTGATGTCAAATCCTTTTCCTCCCTAATGGCACGTGACAGGTGTGCTGAATTGTCGAATAATCTCGGATCACAAGATCTAATGAAACCAAAGGAACTGTGAAGTTGCTCCACTTTGATCTTTTTCGGAGGTTCTTAGCCCGCCAGAGAGCCGAGTCTTATGACGGCAGGGCAGAGCCAGGAGGGGGAGTTTTTTTTTAGATCCCGTCAAGTGTTTCAGAGTGTTACATCATTTGCATGTCTTCCATCAGGATGGTGTTGCAGCTGTGCTTCCTTTCCCCACCCTACGTGCAGTGATTGTGATGGGTCAGTGGAGGGAATTCAGAGAAGCATCGTGCCGGACCTTCAGGAATTTATCTGCACAGAAATGTGTGCAGAGGGAAACTTGCATCAGCAAAATGTGCATGGGAAATGTGCATATGGTGCAGTTAGGTACGTGTGCATGGGCAAGTGTGGTTGGGGCAGTATGCACAGGTGAGTGATAATGGTGCAGTCAAGCAAGTGTGCTTGAGGCAGTGCACATATGTCACAGTGTGTATAGATAAGAGTGAATAGGTGAGTGTGCATAGATGAATGTGCATAGGAAAGTGTGCAAAGGTGAGTGTGCATAGGGAACTGCATAGGTGAGTGTACATGGGTGAGTGTGCATAGGTCAGTGAGTGCACAGAGACAGGTGTGCAAAGGTGAGTGTGCATAGGAATCTGCATAGGTGAGTGTACATGGGTGAGTGTGCATAGGAAACTGCATAGGTGAGTGCACATGGGTAAGTGTGCATAGGTCAGTGAGTGCACATAGACGAGTGTGCATAGGTGAGTGTGCATAGAAGGTGAGTGTTCATAGGAAAGTGTGCATAGGTGAGTGTGCATTGAAAACTGTATCGGTGAGTGTGCATAGGTGAGTGTGCATATGAACGTGTGTATTGGCAAGTATACTCAGGCCAGTGTGCTTAGGTGAGTGTTAATGAGGCTGTGTGTTTGAGCAAGTGTGCAGGGGGTGAAGACAGATGTGCATTGTGTATTGTTCTGTACAAGTTGTACGTGCACAACTGCTGAAGGCACCATGATGGTTGAGGATCTCTGCACACTCCCAACAGAAATACACACTGAGGATGTTCTGCAGTCACACTTCACAATGAACTGAATTCTCTCTCATGGTCACTCAGCCCGGCCAGTGTTACTATCTCTCCTGTTAAAGCACATTCACAAGGACAGCAGGAGGCCGCAGCCAGTACAGAGGCAGCCACTGTCTCTCCCGCTCACCGCCCTCAGCCTCATGCCCAGCGGTGCGCTCTCTTTGTTAGCCGACTAGTGGGGGGGAGCTGAGTGGGGGAGGACTCCATGCTGTGACCGGCTCGAACACATACTGCACCGCACCGCATACGTGTGATGAACAGCGGGCGCATCGTGACGCACGCACGCTAATCAGTGGAGAAAACATACCCCCAGCTGTCTTGGCGTCCTTGTCACTTACACTGCAGGGTAAATAGAGGGTCAGCAGGTTAGCAGCTACGGTTGTGGGGAAGTGATTATTCGCTGGGCCGCTGTGGTTGCCATGACGGCAAAGATCATCAGTGCGCTGCAGAGATGGCGTGATATAATGGGTCATTAGAAGGAATTTGTGGCCTGTACATTAAAGCCCAGGAAGGAGCATTAATTCTGTTTCATCCATCCTGTTCTTTTCTATGTGAGCTGCTCACCTGCACGTCAAACACATCCGGTGTCAGTCACACTGAGTGGCCCATAGAGCACGTGCGCTAGTATCCCGTTTGATGCATGCTCATTGTAATGTATCACAGTATAAGTCAGACACAGCAACTGATATTAATGAAGAATGCGGTGTCATTTCCACATGTAAGGTAATATGAAAGGAATTGTTTTATGGGCTACACTGTGTCATGTGACACTGCAGTGAGTGCACGTGTTCATATGTGGCAGAACATGTCGCTACCCTGATGATGTTCAAATCGTACCATTATTACTATTGAGGAATGCATTGTTTATCCTCTTGATCGATCTGCACTCTTGTTTATTGGCTGATTCATCCATATGCATTTCTCTTTACATGCATTCATTCATGCGACACAGAGGCAGTTGCTGGAATACCCGAACAGACAAGGTCTCATTAACCATGGCCCAGTGAGAAGGGGGCTGATCTATCATTAAAGCACCCGGTGAAGGTGAAATGTGGAATTTGAAATTCTAATTTCCCGACCAGCAGCCTGTCATACATGCTGCTGCTGATGAGGTGTCAGAAGTCTGAGATATAACAGCAAGACCTGTGATTAGTTTTTTTTCATGTATGGCTGTGGTCAAAGCACAAATAAATACTAATACATTAGCATTAAATGACAGGGGAGCCATGCTGAGGGTAAACGTGGGTAATGAGATGGCCTTGACACTAAAGAGCTTCCATAATTATTGTATGTTGTGAAACAAGGCGGAGTAAAGGAGCACTTTGCTTATTGGTTTAAGTATTGGTTGTGCTTCAATTTAGCCTTGATTCCATTGGATATTTTACTCAACGAAACTCTCTGGCTCTGTTCAAGCAATTCCAGAGTGTTGTGAATAAAGGTTGCGGGGCACAGCAGGCTTTAAGAAGTCCTTTGGCATGTCATCCAGCAGAGGGTGCTCACATATTAAATGCCCTTTTGACCTATCTGTAAAATTGTATGGTAATGTTATATTTTATATAATATAATCAAATTAATTATGTCATTCATCTATTCTCTATATGTACTGTACTTTTCCTTCTTGAGGATTATTTTTGTGTAAACCTGTCAACTTTGCTTGGAGTATGCATCAAATTCATCATGTTTTAAAATGTCTGGTTCTACTGTTTGACTGTTATGACTCTAACAGAGAATCCGCAGCAGGCGGAAATGGCTAGAATATGATTTGGCAGTGGACTCAGAATGTTTGTATTTGGATTCACTCCATCTAACAAACAGCTTTCTGATGGTGGATGTTTAGTTCTCACTCTCAGTTGACAGACAGAGTTGTTATTTGGCAACAACGACAAACATATATCAAGACAAAAAAAGCATTCTCATTATATTATATTTTCTTTTTCACTTATTTGATATCTTAGGTCTTATTTTATGTTTTTGTCCCTTTCAGTCCTTCGTTTGATCCACCACTTTCTAGCTGCCATGGTCACAGTAGAGATGGAAGCTCTTTCACCTCAATTCTACATAGTACACTTTTTAAAGAACCAAATAATTATACTTTGCATATTGACTTGCTCAGCATCATTGTCTTTATATTGTATCTGTATGTGTCATCATACTGCATTGCTTTGAGAACGAATGGTATTGTGTCACATCAGTTGTTGCTTCCTGTATATCTTTTAACACGCCCCATGTTTGTCCATACATCAGCCTCGGTGATGGAGGTTCACATCCCTGCCCGACAATAAACACTCGCCGAGGTCCTATACATCTCCTGCAGCCTGAGAGCACCATCGCACCCCTGAGGAAATAAAGAGGAAACATGTCCTGAACGCTTCTTAATGATGGACGATGGAAAAAGCGGGCATCAGAAGCTTCCCTGAAAACAACACTGCAGGCTTTTGATCATCTCTCTATTCTGTGTTTAGGGACAGTGCATTGTCTCCATAATGAATTGAATGTTTGGCCCCATCTATGTTTTTCTCTTCTTTCTGGCTTTCAGTTCTCAGGCATATGCACTATGTATATAGAGTTCAATATGTGTATGCACACACACATACACACTGAGTGTAACAGACAAGACAAACCGGCTGCCCAGAGGCCTTTTGGCTTGTGAAAAGGGACACGGAGCGCTATTGTTTTCTGTGTGATTCAGTTATTACACAGAGATTAACACAATGGAACTTCTCTGTGACACCCAGGGGCTTTGGACCCAGAGAGAGAGAGAGAGAGAGAGAGGGAGAGAGAGAGAGAGAATGGAAAACCTTTATCTCCCTCTCTTTCTCGAAATTGCCCTATCCCGCTCTGTTTTGCCATTTTTCTGACAGATAAACATATATTTGCAAATGATGTTACGCACTTATTCGGGCATTGCCAAATAAACAGTAGCAATTATGGCTAAACATGGTGTGCACACACATACACACATAGAGACACACACACACACACACAGACAGACACACACACACACACACACACCGAGCACCAATGCATTTGTCTTGAGGAATGTGTTTAGTGGCTGATAAGGAGAATGGGACAATACCATTGGAAAAAAAGTGCTAGTATTGCAACATTTTCTATTTCACACAGCCCTGCCTGACACTCTTTGTTTCACACAACGCACACACACGCACACAACATGTGCATTGAAGCTCATATGTGCATGCCTGTCAAATGTATGTGTCCATTTCCATTAGTGGTAATAATGAGGCAGATTCTGCCAATAAAGGAATGTCCAGGGTCTGAATAGCACGTGCAGCAGAACGGTGATCTTTTCGAAAAGACAACCCCACACGAAAGAATGAATCTATGAAGGGAGAGATGAAAGGCAGATAAGTGATGTAGACTGGTGAATGGAAGGAGAGTGAGCAAGTGAGAGGATGACATCATGCAGATAGGACTGAGTTAGCAGGGCTCCGGTGGGATCCCTCCCCCCTCTGTCAGAATGCGAGGGCCTCTATGGGATCAAATGCAGCCAACAGGAAGAGCTTCAGCTCCCAGCAGCTGGAAGCGCATGCAAATAGCATCCAAGCCGTTTGTGCTTGACTTCACTTCAGTGTCATGCGACGTTGGGTGTCATATTTAAGGTCTAATGTGTCTAAAGGTGCATTTTCTTTGGTTTAAATTTCTACTGGAAGAAAAACGAGATGCTTTGATGAGAGTATAATTATCTGCATATAGGAGTTGATGTTTTCATTACTCTAGAATGAGCTCATGACATTTACATCAGGAGCAGGTTATCTGAAGGTTTGTTGAAGGCAGCTATAGGTTCTCAGACAGGCTCGAGATGAAAGGATGAGATAATGGGTGTATGTCACAAAATTTGACACACTGTACCTTTAAGGGGTCATTAAGTAATGTATCACCTTTTAATTATGATGGCCAGCACATGTTTGGCAACATGCTTTGAGGAGAGATGTCTGGTGAGGGTTAGACAGCTCCAACATGTAACTTCCCCACTAGATGTCACTAAAGCCTATGTGCTATACCTTTTAACATGCGCTCTAATTAGAAAAATTTCCCAGAATCTTAAACACTGGACCTTTTTAAAAGCAGGATACTAAATGGGTCCATTTTTGCAAATCTTCTCCTATTACTAAGCTCCATACTGGACCCGACCCATTAACTGCCATCGTCACCGATTCAGATTTGACCCTGGAAGGACTCATGACTTAAACAGGCCATGCTCAGTGCAGTCACTCACATCATCATGGCCTCCCTGTCCCGATGCTTGTGTTGGGCCAGTCGTGCCATGCAGTCGTTCCCATGAATCAGTGGCTCTCCGCCTCCTCATCCAGACTCACATTGTTTAAATTGGAGACTCTGCAGGTCCTGGTCCTGCATCATTAGAATCCACTCCTCACTCTTCTGTTGTTATCTGGCTTTTTTATTCATTATCTTGCTGTTGG
Organism: Chascanopsetta lugubris; assembly: GCA_016785325.1. Classification (NCBI taxonomy): domain Eukaryota; kingdom Metazoa; phylum Chordata; class Actinopteri; order Pleuronectiformes; family Bothidae; genus Chascanopsetta; species Chascanopsetta lugubris. The sequence goes on from JAFBJT010108868.1 coordinate 12,861, forward strand.
ATGAACCCTTGACCAGGCTTGTCAAGCCTCCTTTGTTAATTGCCATTTTCCCAACATGTCAACAAGACTGTGCCTGAACAGTCACAGAGTTTGGAAGTTTGGACATTTAAGTTTTCCACCAGACTTTCTGAGATGTAAAAGCTGTAATGATGGAAAGTTTCTTTTAGGACCCAAACTGACTACTGTGCCATGTCAGGACAGAAATGGAGGAGGATCTCTGCAGACCGCAGAAAAAAAACCTGGCTGAGCATTGACCAGGATAAGAGTATAAATCAATTTTCCAAAGCTTTAAGTGTTCCCAGGAGCCTGGTGCATGGCCTCGGTGATTGTGAAATTTAAGGAGTGTTTTTATGGAGTCCACCATCCAGCCAAACTGATTAACCAAGCAGAAAGGTCCTTGGTTCAGGGAGGTGACCGGCAACCCAAAGGTCACGCTGACAGCTTCGGGAATCCTCCGCTGAGATGCCATAGTGACATTTATCGCGGCAGCACTCCATTAATCAAGCAATTATAGAAGAGTTTGTGAAAAAAGCAACAATGGCTGCAACAAGCTGCACATGAAGGACAATTCTCTGGCACCGCGGTGTCAGCAGCCGGGCATTGTTGTGCTCCTCATTGGGGTCGACAGGAAGTTCAGTTAGAACTGAAGGAAGTTTGTTTGCCAAGTGCCCATTGATTGCATCATATTACTTATGTTGTTTACTTTCCACTTGGCTAAGGTACTTGAGAAACTGTTCAAGCTGTTGTCAAATAGGTGTCATGATGCAAATGTACAGCACCAGCAAATTCTGCTCATCTAGAAACCAGCACAGTCTTTACAGTTTGCATGAAAACAGGTAATTCCCCAAGGGCACAGTCCGCTCAGAAAGTCGGTCAGAGGGCCCTCATGCGCGATTGCGCCTCAAAGTCGATGAGCACTTGATTGTGGATGTCGTGACTCGGGGGGCCCGCCGAGTTGAAGAACGCCTGCACTTGACCTGAGATTGAGATAATGGCTCTTCCATCACGGGGACAAGACCCGCAGCTTACAGCAGTGTTTGGACTCGTCCCTTGATTGTTCTCGAGTGGCTCGAGCTTCGTGTTAAAGCCCCATAGAAGGTTTGTGGAGACACCTGAAGACGACAATTCACAGACACTTCCCGTCCTACAGGACCGAGCTTGAAAGGTCCTGTAAGCAAGATATACAGCTCATTCCTGTGTGTGGCGCTTAGAGACCGCCCCACCCGCAAGATACACGGATTATGCTTGATTTTAGTTTTTGCAATATACAGTGATGATAGCAGCATGCCTATATGTATGTGTGCATATTAGTGAGGGATCTGTGTTTCTACATATAAATTATAAATGTGTTAAATGTCAAACGCGATGTGCTCTTGCCGACAGCTCCTGGCCTCTCTTATCCAACTCTCCGGGGTATATTATCCTCCCATCCCCCGAAGCCACAGCGCTGCCTCTATACTGCGGCTTTATAGGTTTCATCTTGTGGCGAGTGCCTCTGCCAACAAAAGCCTCAGCTATGGATGGAAATAATAAAAGGTGATATTGTGGTGAGCTATATCGTGAGGACCAACCCGAGCTGGGAGCAGCAATATATGCTGGAGCTGCCATGCTTGTGGTGCTATTCTTTTCAGTATTAACTGCCGTGTATGATAGGAATTGATGCAGTTTTATATCTGGAATTGAACCAAGTTGCTTTCACACATGCACTGGACTATTTTTTTTAAGTGGGGCTAGGTGATAGAAGGCAAATGTCCGAATTAGAGGCTCGGACATTCAACGGAGCTTCTCCTGCCATCCCATGCAGAGCATTCCCTGCTGCCTGTGTCACATGAGTACAAAGACAACATGCCTTTATATCCCCGGATAAAGATCTGCATTCACTGTCCTCATGAATTCAGCAGTCGTACCAATGTCTACCGTTATCTCCGTATTCTGCCACATATTGTGCCATATTTTTGCTATAGGTAAAACTAATATGTAAAAAGGGCCCCTTCTTATTTCCCCATTTCGTCCGATCAAAGAGGAACGGTCCCTTTCATTAGATCGCAGACAGATCCAGGCCTGCTCTGTCAGAGATAACTCCCAGGTAAATGTAGGCCTCATCCCCTTTGAATGTCAATCATATCGTCAGGTACAAGACAGTGTGTGATGATGGTCACGGTCAAGGTTATCAACTGTAGCTGCTATACAATCACAACTAACATTTTCTTGAAGTATTACAATATATAAATTGGATTACATTTAGATTTCATGTGGAATATTTTCAATTGCTGTAATGCAAATTGTTTATTGTACACTTTGCAGAAGCATCTTCAGCTTCGATCTAATAGGCCTAGCTCTAGCAGTCCTCTCTGATCTGTTTGGTTAGCTGGCTCACCTCTTCTGATTGGTCAGCTGCTGAGAGTCAGACATGTAATTCCTTAATGAGGCATCTCCCAATCGGAGTAAACACCACTGTAACCATGGGAACAATGCAGGTGTTTCCACTCTATATATGAGCTATTGTAGACTAGCATGTTCAATGGAAGAAGACTTTTACTTTTTTAGTAGGTACACAGGAGAACCTATAGTAGCCCTCGGTTGTCATTCAAGCTCAAAAGATGCTTCGTATGTCCAATATGGGCTATTGTAAAAACATGGTAGCCCCCATAGGGTGGACCCACCCCACCTGGAGTAAATATACATCAAAAGACTCATTTAGGCTAATGTGAAAAGCAAGTCATACATTTAGGTAATTTTAATTTCATGAAAAATATTTGTAATTCTATTTCAACAATGAGATCTCACAAAGTTTGACCAAAATCGTACACACTGCATCTTTAACTCATGCATTTGCATGCATGAAAAGGCCCATAAGGATCGAGGAGAAAAGCTGAAAAAGCACATCCCGGGCACATAAATATATAGGACATGACGCTGCTACTTTAAAAGCATATCTCTCTGTCTACACACGCTATCGCTCCACCTGTCAGAGGGGCTCGGAGTGCATGTTGTCATCTCCAGCATTAACACGTCAGGGCTCTACAAAAGTCAGTGGTGCTGATGATAAATGCGCAGACGTGGATGAGTGAGTGCTTGTGACTCATGTTTCCTTGAATACCAAACACTTTACAGCTACATGACACTCATGGAGTGAATGTAAGGGAGGAAATGTTGATGCAAACATCACGTAACATTTTTTCATAGACATGAGATCTGAAAGGTTTCAATTGGGAGAGATCAAGGATTGGTCCAATTTCATTTTCAAATAAACGCAACAACAAACACAAGTCTGTCAGTGTGAATGACTTGTGAAGATCAGTGTTGGGTTCATTTAAAGTTGCAGTGTGTAAGATTTGATGACATCTAGTGGTGAAGTTACATGTTGTATCCATCAACTCACCCTCACCCTTCTGAACATGCATGGTCGACTTCAGTTGTCATTTAAACTTAACATATGTTTAGTATGTCCACTCTGGGCTACTGTAAAAACATGGCAGCCCCCATGGAGAGGATTTGCTCCTCATGTAAATATATATTCATGGGCTCATTTAAGGGTAATGGGAAAAAACAAAACAAAAAAACATTTAGGTGATTATGAGGTCATGAAAATGTCAGTATGTAATTGTTTTGTAAAATATTTAGAAGTGACAAAAATTCCCGAAATCTCACACACTGCACCTTATTTTTTTTTTTTTTTGCGATGAGTGTTGTTCAAAAAATTCTCAGCCTCACCCAGAAACAATGGGTGTATGCTAGTAAGTCTGCCAGATGGGTTTCCAAAGATAAATTCAAATATTTTCCAAGTTCATTGAAGTTGAATTAGACTTTGTTGCAAAGCAGGAACATTTTTTGTGTGGGTGAGGTTGAGATCCTTTTGTTCTCTACTCATTAAGTCTAAAGCTGCTTACTCAATGAGTGCTACTGTTTCAGCTCCACAGAACAGCTGCAGGATGTGTCTGAATCGCTAATATCTTATTTGCGGCTTTAATGCTCAGGATTGACCGTCAATACAGCGATTTCCACCACAGGCTCTCAAACGGACCGGCTGAAGCTCACTCATTATTTATATCAGTCCATTTTTCCAGATAGCAAAGGTTCATTTTAGAGTCGGGGTCGCCCACAGCAGTCCAAGCGGACCGTCCTTTCAATCATTAATTAATTAATTAATCATTTCAAACTGCTCAAGTCTGAAACCAGCTGTGCTTTCAGGTGAGGGGGTTAATGATGCTTCATCTTGCCCCGGCAGGGCCAGCTCCATGAGTTAAACACATTTCTCAGACATCATCGCGTCAAGCTGAAAGAGAATCAGGATCAAATGCATTCTTGATAAATGGCTTCCTACAGTAAATAACAGTTGCAATTTTTGTGCGCATGTTTGATACGTTTACCGTCATGGGACATGGAGGAGGATTTACATTAATCGTGTTCTTGGAATACGAGGATGCACAGAAACACCCCAGGGGTCGGGATGCTCAAGTCACTCCATCAAAAGTCACATAATTACTCTTGATAAATGTTTCAAAGTTTGGGAAACACTATGAAATATATATTGCTATTCTTCACCACAGTGATTTAAAGTCAAGGACAAAGCGTCTGAGAGATAAAAGAAGCTTCCAGTGATTGGGGGGAAACTGTGAGAGCCTGGAGTAGCCCTCCCTCAGGCAGCGACTCTCTCTTAGCTCCTCACAATGCCAGACAACAGTGGCACTGTCACTGCTATAAATGGATTTGGGACTATTGCACCTCATTACATGGGTGTCTCTGTGTGCTTCAGGAGAATATATAGGCTATTCTCGGGTTTCTGCCCATGCAATATGTCATTGCAAATGCATTGGCTCCTGTAAGGCTCACACAGTATATACAACATGTAGCAGTTTATAGATTTTTTTTTGGATACTGTAAGTACGCAAGAGAATGAGTGGAATGCCATTATTTGTTTTTTTTAGAGTCAAATCACAGCAGGAAATGGGTGAATAGATGAGACAGGAAATGCTCCAGTGCTCGGAGTTCTCTCTGATGGGTGCTGAATAAATGCTTGTGGCGTTTGTGCAATAAGTCACCAACTGGTGGAATCCTTCATTACTTTCTAAAGCACTTTTTGTCCTATCAGCTGAAATCCTCCTAACATCCTGATGGCAATCGATAAATACACGTCTGAAAATAAAGGAAAACTCCCATGTCTGTAGCCCTCGGAGTTCAGTTATTAGCATGACCACCCATTTCATTCAGACTGAATCAAGGTGAGAGTTTATCAACGGATGGGTGGTGTCTTACATCGTCCTTCTGTTTTACAAACTATAGGTTCAAATAATCATCTCGTTTATCCAATGAAATATGCAGTACTGATCAAACCGATGAGTCATTGTGTCAGCGTCCAATTCCACAAAGACGCTACTGCCTCACCTCCACCTACGGCGATTCCAGTTGATTCAGGAATCCAGTGTGTGACTTCCATCACACTGTAAAGGACAGAGGATGTGTTTACATCCTGTCTGCATGTGTGGAACTGATAGATGCTGATTATGAGGAGATTATCGGCTGCTTATTGTCCCGACGTGTGTGAGGGAAGTCAGAAGGAGGCTCGAGACCAAATAGACTTTTCCCCCCAATCTCCCCACGCTCATTATTTATTTCCCGACACCCAAATTTTCCATATCCTCTCCATTACTCTGCGTGTAATTTGCTTCTATGTGTCTGTGTGTCTTCGTGGCTTCATATCCTGCTATTTTTGCCGCAGCGAGGTGTGACTTGCAGTTACTTCCTGTCTGGCTGGCGTCTGGGGTGTCTGGTTTCTTGGGGGGGAGTGGAATCTGTGGCGCGCTGCCTTCCTGCTGACAGCTCTGGCTTCAGAAGGTGACAGTATTATTTCAGACGTGTTAATGAGCCACAGTATCTATTAGCCTGCCAGTCAAGGTGATAGAGCCTGCTCACGGGCCGTCAGTGTTTTCAGGCACCGGGCACAATCTTGTATTTGTAATCACAGGGACTCTGATGACCATATTTATCGTTGGTCACGGCTAAATTGCTGCTTAGATACAGACTAAACCCTCAACACCAAATATTAGTTCTAAATTGCCCCTGACTGTGTTGCCATGTGAACAGCCACACTACTTTCGGAGGCAATTGTGACACTGATGGATCAAACCCCTGCTTTAAAACAAAAAAGCCCATGTAACATTTATTAAGTGTGTAATGGAGGTCGCAGGCTCATGCATTCCTCGTGATTCTGTCAAAAGAAGGGCTTTAATGAGTTATTATGTGTTCTATTTATACAAAACATCTTCTAGGTTTTAATGACAACTGAAGTCTACCATAGGTTTCTCCTGCATGCTCAGAAGCGTGAGGGTGAGGTGACGTATACAACATGCAACTTCACCTCTAGAGGTCACCAAATCTCACACACTGCACCTTTTAAGCTCATAGGTTTCACTCTTGCATATAGAGACAAACATTAAGGTGAAATGAAACATGACTTGAGGCTAAATCCTCCTCCTCATGTTAAAGTAAGGACACCCGACTGCAGGGGAACCCCCCCCCCCCCCCCCCCCCGCCCCCCTTTCTCCCCCTCTCCCTCCCTCAACATTCTGCATAGCAAGATATATAAGTTGGTATGATTGAGTTATTTCTGGTATCTCTGGCTGCTGTGGTAGTGTTCTCTAACTTTGTATGCAGATGGCTCCTCCTGCACGTCTTCAAACCCAGCACCCGATCTAGGTCACCCATCTCACTGCCTCCCAGCTGCCTGACTGAGCTGTGTGCATGTTTGTTTGAATGTGTGTGTGTGTGTGTGTGTGTGTGTGTGTGTGTTCTGCACTTCAACGCTACAGGCAACAACAACAATAGATACTGCTTTATATTTGCTTTAGCTGATTTAAGAGAAACCCATGAAATAGTCATTTTTGCGATAACGCACCAGATAATCGATTTACTTCGAGTGATGGAGTTTATCATGAAAAAAACAAAACGCTACAAGTAGCAGTAGCTGTGGGTACTGATTGAGGTGATCAATGATGCTGTCTCTGTTGACTGCTTGCACCGGTGCTGTTGATAGCGAGGAGAACATGCCTCAGGCATCAGATCACACATGCCTGGGAGCAGCCTCTCCAAGCACGGAGGCTGCAGGAGCCACGCCCACCCCTCGCCTCGCTCGGTGGTCTCCTAGAGCATCCTCGAGGGTCATCACAGCTTGTTGGCATCTCAGGATGCAACACACACTCACACTTCATTACATTTTATTGTGGCTTAAACTTAAAAGCACAAACCCTGCATCAATTTTACATACATTAGTGAGGTCCATTCAAAGAGTGTGTGTGTGTGTGTGTGTGTGTGTGTGTGTGTGTGTGTGTGTGTGTGTGTGTGTGTGTGTGTGTGTGTGTGTGTGTGTGTGTGTGTGTGGGTGTTTGAGGTGCAACAACGAATCATGGGTTATTAGTCAATTATTAAAATAGTCTGCAACTAATTTGTTTATCATTTAATTAGGTCTGTTTAAAAGAAAGGGACACATCCCCGAAGGGGCAATAAACACATTATGTTCTATAATGCTCTATAAAATGATATTGTTGCAGTCTGTCTGTCGCATATATAATTCCTCCGAAGTAGTTCTTTGACATGGTGTTGTCCAAGAACACATGTTTTTTTAATTAAAACTGCTGGTAAAGCTTCATTTGTGTTCCTATTCTATTACGGTACTCGATTAGTTGATAAATCAAAACAAATAATCTGCATATTAAGTGATTTTCAAAATAGTAATTAAGTTGCAGCCCCAGTGTTTAGTATATACTGTATAAAGATAATTAGTGTTCATCACTCCCATTGTATTAATCTGAATATTCAGGATTGAGCTTCGGCATCATTTGGAGCCTTAATTCTGACGAGTCATGGTATCAAGTTCAAGGTGACATACATTTTTTTTTGCTTATTCTGTGCTTCTGTCAAAACATGAAGGTGCAACATGGCTGCTTTTGTTAAGACAGTCTGCTTCCTATTTGAATGTAAAGGGCAGCGACATAACACGGTAATTATATAATGATGAAAATATCTGTCTCAATCAATTCCACTAAAATCGTACACACTGGACCTTTTGTGTCGTGCATGCATTCAACTTCCCTCTGAGCGTTGACTTGCTTCACATACTTTAAGATGAATATGTATTTAATATGTGGCAAGCATACAAATGCAGGATTCACTCTGTTTTGCCTGTTTTGGTTCTTTTCATTTTATGCAAATCCAACATGAGACAACAATCTATTTATAGCTCTGTGTGTTTCTGCGCATTTCAAAGTGTTTACTACATGTTGAGCTGACATGTGCTGTGCATGTCAATGGGTGTGGATTTGTCGACATGCATGTTTGGTTCTCTCTCTCTCTCTCTCTCTCTCTCTCTCTCTCTCTGCATGAATTATGCATGATTCAGAGTTTAATATAAGACGTTACAGGGAGGTAAATTGGAACTATCAATCACCCAGGAAATCTCTCTGTGGCAAAGTTTTTGGAATTACTGAATTATTGTGCAAAAATATGATTACATTTTTTTATCATTTCTCACAGCTCAGCCTCCATTCTGATTACATTAGCGATATGTGGTTATTGTCAAATGGTTAATGAGCTTTAATAGATTTGAACCCCCCAATTCCAAATGTTATACCCACTATTGTACATGGATCTCATTTTGAGGATGAAAGATAGAAGATCTGAACTAAACAGGTTTGAGCGACGTCGCCTTGCATTTGAAATTCAAATTAAATAAAGAGTTCGACGCAAGTCAGTTCCAATAAAGGCTGCATATGCACAGGAATGAATGGATCAGCCTCGACCTGACGGAATATGTAATTAAGAGCAGTGCGTGTGTGTGTGTGTGTGTGTGTGTGTGTGTGTGTGTGTGTGTGTGTGAATGCTTGTCTTCCCAACAGAAACCATAATTTCCAGAGAAAGGCATGAACAGCCCCGTGTAGTTACTCACTTAAGCAACATCCACCTTTTTTGGTACTATGCAGCTCATTTTAAAGGTACAGTGTGTAAGATTTGGGGACATCTATTGGTCACCTATCCATTCCCTTTTGCGCATGCAGGAGATGCAATGGTCGCCCCATGTTAGTATTAAAGCTCAAAAGATGTTTCGTACGTCCACGACAGGCTATTGTCCGGCCCACGTAGAGAGCACCCGCCCCACATGTAAATATAAACAAATGGGCTCATTTCATGGGTAAAAAATAAAACATTTAGGCGATTATAAATTCATGAAAATGTCAGTATGAATTGTTCTGTAATATCTTTTAGAAGTGACAAAAACGGCCCAAATTTTACACACTGCACCTTGTTCTCATTGATAAGAATAAATCACCATGGCTTATAAGAGTGCCACCATATACTGAAAAAATACATTTCCTGGTCATCTTGCTATTATTATTTGGCTTTCTGCTCTAGATGTTGAATGGATCGACAGATGAAGATTCTGTCTGTAAACGCTTTGCTCTTCCACATGTTCGACGTCCACAACGACCCCAGAGCCAACACAGAGTTGGAAATGGTTTCAAATTTAACAGGAAACTGACTTTTAGCATTCTGCGCACTGCACCTCAGTCAGCTTTTATGCACATACACAAATATATAGGGTTTTTACGACGCTGCGACAAAAGCTCCTAAACTGTTATTACTGTGTGATTTAATGAAAAATCACGCTTTATGGTCTGAAACTGTGGTGAGGATAATATCCCGCGTTCTCTGACTCTCTTTCCTCCATATCAGTGCTTCATTTCTGTGCATCTGACTCTTTATTTACTGCCATCTGGACCTGAAATGTAGATAAATAAGATATCACGCTATTAAAACTCTGATAGTACGTATATCCTGCAAATTCCTGCACGGTTATAATGAAAGTGCTAAGAGATGGCTTCATGAACCAAAAAACTTCATGCTGACCTGGGTTCAGTTTGAAGGAGAAAATGGAAAAACAAATTCTGGGATGGAAATCAAAAGGCTTGTGAATGGATTTGTTGTTGTTTATGTTTTATTTGCATTTTTGATGATGTGTTTACTTGGATCCTGTTTCCTTCTCAGCTCAATATGTGTGTGTGTGTCTGTGTGTGTGCATGCATGTGGTGTTGTTATTGTAAATACGCAACAAATCAGGCAAAGTCTATCCAGTGAGTGACATTACGATTAATGCCAAATAATCTCTTTGCGTCTGCCTCACTTTGGCCACGCCCTTATGATCATTGGCCAGCATATGAGTCATTTTCTGACTTGCCACAATGGAGGAGAAGCATCCGTAACATTAACAAGAGCTTAATGTGACACTTTCCCAGCACGCACGATACTAAAAACCCTGAAACCCAAGCCAGCCAAATGGAATTGAGCCATTATTGAATTTATTATCACTCACTCCTTCCCTTCGCCCGCTGTTTCATGTCAAAATGTCTCCCGTGATAAAACCCACTTGTGTGTGTTAGACCTGCAGTAAGATTCACATCCCTGAGGAACCTCCATCTCGTCCAACCTAGGCTGCATGTCAGGGCCGTGTGAATATTTCAGCAGTGTCATTTCACGAGAAGGGGAGAGAAGTCACGCTTTTGATTTTGTTCCTCAGTGGAAGAGTCACCCACTCAAACACTGTGTAGACCAGGCATGTCAAACTCAGTTTGGGTCTCGGGCCGGATCCAGACCTTCTGATCTCAAGTGGGCCGGACCAGTCAAATAATGGCAAAATGTCAAATCAAAATCTTTAGCTTTGTTTTTCAGTGCTATGCTTTAGCATCAAGCCTACATTTGTAGCCTACATCTTATA
>JAFBJT010108868.1:23818-51383 GCA_016785325.1 Chascanopsetta lugubris
TTGGGTTCTTACAGCCGCTCAGTTCATGTTTCCTCCGGACAACTTTCTTACAAATGAACTGTCTTCTGTCTTGCCCCCTCTTATCATGTCAAACTCCCCTCACCCCTCTGCCTCGAACCTCCTCTCGGCCAAAACGAGAGGCATTGAAAGGCTTGGTAACGGATTCAGTATCTGAGCCGTGGAGACGGTAGGTGAGTGAGAGAAGTTCAGGGAAAATGGCAAAATTGTACTATTCAATTGATGGAAAGGGTGATCTCTGTGAAGCTTTCGCAAGAACGCATTGTGGAGTGTTAGTCCAACCTGTGGTTTGGACAAAATATTTGTAATGATATTGTGGGCTTGGGCTTCCTCGACTGTTTACTCAGCAGCTGTCTGTGTTTGGGGCAAATGTCAGACTCAGGTCAGGCTAGTTAAGTCCAGATTTCATATTACCGTTGTTATTGGCGATACATTTTCGACACCCAATCATTTTATTTGGTGAATTTAATGAAATCATGTGTTCTTTCTTACAGTAGTGTGAGGGCTATAGATAATGCCTTGGTTAAACAGATTCAATTTTGGCTTTTGGGATGTGAATTGGTTTTCAACAATTAAATTAAAGGTGTTTAACAAAATTCACTCAACCTTTAATTGCCAATACATATACATATGTGTGTGTATATATATATATATATATATATATATATATGGTATATGGTATATATGGTACCATATATATATGGTATAGCTGCAAAATTTATCCATATTCTGGGATTTATTGTGTATTGAGATAAAACCCACTTCATTTTTGTATTATTTAAGTTATTTGCACAAACTTTTGATGTGGTACAATTTTGCATCAGGTTGTTGGAAAAAAACAAAAAATAAAAAAACATTTTCTTTCTGAAGTAACCGACTGGCTGAAATATGAGTCTAGCTAAAGATGAGCTGCAAAGTAATGTCTTTGATCTTGGAGAGATGATAACATTCTTGACATTCTCAAAACACTTCTCAGAAAACTCTGACATGCTCTGTTGGGTTCAGTCCACAATGCCTGACCCTGGTGCCTGAGTGGCCGCAGGCGTCTGTGTCGCCCCTGTCGTTATTCAATAGCACTTCAGTCTGAAATGATAGTTTCAGTGCACTTGTCAGTTTTGTTTGTTTGGGACCTGTCTGTCTCAGTTCATGGGCCAAAACGCAAGGCCAAGGACATTTCTTTGGGCTTTGGATTGTTTCTGTGTGGGTCATATGTCACTCATTAGCATTTCAAAATGGCTTGTAACATGTTAGCGATTTCCCCGTGTCTCTAGTCAGATGTTTCTTTTTATCACTTGATCCAATTTTGAAATGAAAACAGGACCTGTGGATTAAGAGATGGGGCAGGAGGCTCTTGCATAATGAAATATCCACGGTCTCTGATGTCTCTTTCACAGCCTCACTCATCCAGCGCCCACCCGCACACACACACACACACACACACACACACACACACCCACGCATACATTCACAGCAGGTGGTGCTGTAGAGATGAAAGGCTCAGATGCGCTGCAGGTGGACTGAGGCGTGTGCGGTGCTTTTCAGAGAAATGTCTGCCTCTGCATTTTTTGGCCAGTGTCTTTCATCCGAGTGGAGCGCTGCGGTCAGCGTGAGTGTGAGTGCATGTTGGGAAATCAGCACATGCCCCAGTGGTTCTGACAGATCTCATCGCAGCGCATTCTCATACCAGAGCCAAAGTGTCCATCATCAGTACTTTACCGCCCAACTCGGTCTGCTCGCCTCCTGTCCAAACAAACAGCCTGTTGGTTCTCGGGACACCTTGTATTCTCCTCGCAAATCCACCATGTGTGCTGTTTGGCTGCCACCGCTTGTGTCCTGTGTGTGTGTGTGTGTGTGTGTGTGTGTGTGTGTGTGTGTGTGTGTGTGTGTGTGTTGTTTTTCCAAAAGAAACTGTGAAGAGCTTCTCTTTTGTAGCAGGGAAATGTTAATTGGTGTTGTGGAGGCAGTTCACAGTTGTTCGCCTGGAGGATTGTGTTCTGCTCCCTGTAACTTTTCATTCACTTCGTAGCTTCCGTCATTCCCATTCCGTTGCTCAGACACGGCAGGGTTCCTGTTTACACCGGGTAAGCTGAGGAAATGTAAGAGATTGGAAATGAAGGAGATGAAACGCGCAGCTCGGGGTAGACAGTCCTTGATCCTCTCGTGCAGCGATAATGTGTCTAATGTGGGGACATTATTTGTTGTCGGGATTGATGGTTGTATCTCGTAGTTTGTAGCCTATTTTGAATTTAAAATGAATGTGACTGTACCTGAATGTAGTGACACTGCTGGATCTTTGTGTCCCATGTGATTGGTCAACCGGATTCGAATGTTTAGCAATTATTAGTTCTGGATGTAGTGGGGTCTGCCAAAGGTGATGCATTCAGAGTTAATTGCGACTTTAGTGTCCACTCACAGTCTCAGTTGGTCATGCCTTCCTGACCTTTAGTGGGATGAATGTATGCTCCATATTTGTAGGAGGTGTCTGTGATCAATATTACCACTGTTCTGCAGCAGAGGGGGAGTCACTTACTCGCACAAAACTCATAAAACAAGTGTCTCGTCTTCGATTTTTGTTACTGTTCTTCCCGGAAGAGTCTGATATATTGTCGGGCAGGGCGGTTGCTGCATCAGCTAGGTGCAGTTGACCAATCACAAATGACTTGTGCTCCTTGCCAATCAGAGCTCTTCTGTGATTGTTAGGGAGAGAGTGAAAACAAGAGCTGGAGCAGTGGACGATGTGACGAAAACAAATCCTTTAGTAGTGTGCTGTCAATCATCTCTAGTGGTGAAACGAGTGAAACTGCATGACCCCCAGAAACCGATAAAAGAGGTCTCCTTTAACCTCACAAAACCCTCAGTTGTTTTTGCAAGTTCAAAGTGAAGAGGGTTTGTCTCTGTACCCGTGTTGCTCCGAGTGTCGTGGAAGCACTTGATGGCACACAACATCAGGGAATGGACCGGGGCCATGAGGTGATGTGGCTGCAGAAGAATCACTGAGGACATGATTGTTCAGAAAAAGAGGACCACGCCACACATGGTTTTGATACTGTGTTCTCTGACCATATGTGTTACCTCACCAATACAACTCACTCAAACAATCCCCTGTGTACCTGTGTTCTCAGCCGTTGTTTTGGGTAAACAAACTTTATACCCCAGATCCTTCTTCCCCGTCTGCGTGGAGAGGTGAAAAAGAGAAGATGCAGCTAAAATGTCAGAATAACGAGCCTCAGCCTATCGGAGTCAGCCATCCATAAAATTAGCTGATGTTCTGTTCTTGTCAAACAAAGCCTTCATGACTGAGCATTAGATAAGCGACTGTAGTTACACAGTCCAACACTTTTCATTTGTCTGCGTTAATAGTGGATATTTCAACGACTCGTGCTTATATAATACTTTTTGGATGGATTTCCGGTCCAACTTTTGCAGTATGCTTACATTGAGTGTCATTAAGGAATGTTCTGGCAGTTCATAATGAAGTATTTGATCAAATTTGTCTCTTGGGTCGTTAACTAGATAGTTTTCATAGATACTAAGGCAGTCACCTACTTGTGGGTATAAGGCTTCTTCCTCACATAGTATACACGCAACCAGTAACATGCACTGGGCATGTTCAGGTGTAAATATGAGGCAGTTTACACATTGTTGCTCAGTTTTGCACAAAATATAACAAATGTGATTTTTTTTAGACTGCTTGGAATGACACCAGCTTGGAACTGCTAGTGACAGTCGGACTCACAAGCTTTTGCCTTCACCACAGGTAGTGACGGAGTCGTGACTGACGAAACTCGGAAATTATTTCCAAAAGTCTACTGTTCCGTTTGTCGAGTTTTCAAAGAGAGGTCAGGCCATTAATATTTCCAGAAGTTTCTGTGATTCGGTGGTCGGTGGTCCTCAAGGCACGCATTGACTTATTTGTCCCTTTGAGATCAGGGCGTGGCAGCTGATCTTTATAACCAAATGAATTTTATTGCTACTTATACACCCAGAAAACAATGTGCTCTCCTGGTTTTTAGCCTCGACTCGTAAGAAAAACCCCAAAAGAGTCGAGCATTATGTCTTTGACACTCCTGAGACCTTTCCCTCAGCTCATTAATTCAAGTCCTCATTGTTGTCTAGATACCGTTTTACTGCACTTGGCCGTCTTTCTGCAAGTGCATTTGACATCAACTTTTTGTTGCTATCACAACAATGAAGTCAGCCTCAATGTTGTGGGCCGCTCGCTTTCTAACAACTTTCCTCTGTCAGATTGCGTGACACCACCTCCCTACCCAGTAGTGTTTGCCAATCTATCTTTTATGGTTTGCTTGTGTAATCATTGCGGGGTGGTTCTGACTTGTGTTTCTCTCATGTTTAGCTTCTAGGTGAATCAGAGAATGGATGAAGTATAGTCATGAATACACCAATTGTCCTGTGCTCTCCTATATTGGGTAGAAATTCTCAGCTTTGTTTTGTCGGACCGTTCTGTTGTTGTACTGGAGACTGAACATTTCAAGACTCTTGCTCCAATGAGGCCAAACAAAGGATGAGCAGTTGTCCACAAGCTCGCATGGGCTCACATGTAGGTTGTATTTGCAGCTGAATAGGCTGCAGAAGGAACATGGCGCCTCATCCTGTAAGTTGCACGTATGTACCTGCCATAGTTAGTTTAGGCAGCCTTATCAGTTTCGTTTGCAATCAGGGGAAAGTCGATTCTTTACAGAATGGACTTCGATATTAGAATAAAGGACTTCCACGTGACTCTGTTGAAATGCTCGTAGTTTGTACTGCAGCAACAGGGAATCGATTAGTCCTGTAGAACATGTATTGACAGTAGTGGCAATTAAACCCTTAGATCCATCAGTTCCTGCTATTTCACTTTTTGTTGATAGTAGTGAATTCACTTTATTTTGCTCTTTGTTGGATAAAAGTCAGCAAACAGGGACTTACCGAAGTGTCTGTTGGCTGGAATTTTGACACTACATAATCATCCTGGCTTCATGCCTCCAGCACAATTTATCATCATTTTGGCCGACAAGGTTTGGTACATCTGCAAAACGGATTAAGCCTTATGAAAGCATACAGTTGAATAGCTGCCAGATGTCATATTTTGTAACTTTGCGTATAGTTTTGTTTTATGTTCCGTCATATTTCAAAATCTGTCCTATGTATATACAGTATTATTCTCTGTGATAGGTATATGTCTCTATCTAGGAATCTGGGTTACGACGCTGTGCTGCAGTCCACTTGCTGTATATTAACTTGGAATCACGAGCTTCCTCTTCCTTTAACGTCAAGTGGTCAGATTTTCTTAAATAAGACCTAAACGTTTTGGAATAGCACGATTTTTTCCCGTGTAAATATACACGCAACAACGACTATATAGTCTTTCTCTTCGTGTCTTTGTTAAGGTCAAGAGACGCATCTCTTCAGCAGTGCCCCTGTGCTGATGTGAATGCGAATGATGTACAATTCCTTTGATGACTAGAACGGTGGACTATATTTCCTCAGGTGCTGATCATCTTATGCATGTCCCTTACAAACTGTCAGCATACCCTTTACATCCTTATCTGCACACGCAATTGTTCTTTTGCATTCATTTTTCTTAAGAGTATTTGAAAAGGTGGAAGCACTGCTCCTTCAACAAGTTTCTTTATTCTTTCCTCCTCCTCCTCCTCCCATGTGGGTATTGAAATGTCTCAGCTTTCATGTAAACCTGTGCTACGGGGGAAAATAATCTCTCTCTCTCTCTCTCTCTCTCTCTCTCTCTCTCTCTTTCTCTCTCTCTTGTCGTCCAATTATCTTTGGTCTGAATTCTCTCTCTCTATGTACGATAGTTAGCACCAGAGTGTCTCTGTCATGATGAGCCTGGCGTTGGCACCTTCTCTCTCTCTCTATCTCTCTCTCTCTGGCACAGATATTGGCCATGTTCACAAGTTTGGCACCGTAAATGAACAGGGCTTATCCGTGGCACATTGACATTTCAAGTTTTGCCAAGTGGAAATTAAAATTCAGCCCTCTTTGTGGTACAGTGCAGTAGGGTATTTATCATGCAGGCTGAAAGCGCACCAGATGAGGTGCAGTAGTTATTCAGTATTTGTTGTTAAGTTGTCTTTTATCAAATCATTTAAAAGCGCAAAAGACGTCATGTATCATAATTTGGGTGAGTTGCCACCTCTGCTTGCCAATTTCCCACCATTCTCCAGCAAAGAGAGTAATCCAAAAAATTATTCCATTTGAATCCTCTTCTTATTATCCATTTTCTCGTTTTATAAAATTGACATCGCCAGGGGAGGGAAGCTGGATGTTTAACAGCCTGTTGGTGACTGAGGCGCAGACTGAGAACTATTGATAAGGCTTTTCAGCGGAGTTGCCCTGGAGCTCTCTCTGTCAATGTTTATTTACCTCGGAGGTTGGCGAACAATGCAAACAGACACGTGGAATTATACTGTGGAGAAGCAAACTCGTTCTCCTTCCACTACTCATAATAAATGAAGCTAGTATATTCATTCATCCATTCATTCAATCATTCATTCATTCATTCATGCAGGTATTGATCTCTGTCCATCAGGGCTGTTTTAATGACACATACATGCAACTAATTACCACCTCCATGGAGTTGATGTTTTCATTCTGCACATGGTTGTTAGTTCGCAGGATTATGCAACAACTCATTACTGGATCACCTCCGAATCTGGTGGAAGAATGTGTCATTCATGTGCAGGGATGATTTTCACCTTCGCAAGTCAGGGTGAGTGTTCCACCAGTTTCTTTAGAAAATTATTCACGGGTTCAGCTTCTGATATTCATGAGACTGGTTTTTGAAAGTGATGAATCTCAGGGGACTGCAGAGCCTTGGCAGAGGTGTGTGTTCAACCGAGTGTTAGGTCTAAATCACCTCGTATGAGTTCTGATCAATTTGAATAATGTTTATTAGCTGACACAGAATCTATTCCCATACGTACTTTACCTTTTGCACGTATTAAATGATCAAGTAGTCTGCATCGGAGCTGTGGACCAATTTGTCTCGCACTTTATTTTCTCTTTTCCAAAGTTTGAAGGTCATGGGTTCAAAACCAAAGATTGTTTCATAGTCAGCTCTGCTAATATTAGCAATGAAATTGAAGTCAGTCAAATATAGTTTATTTGATTTGACTAAGCTGTTATGTACAAAGCAGGAACAGGCTTTCATTGTTCTGACAGTCTGAAGTTTCTTTACTTCGCTCTGCTTGTGTTCAGGACGCTCTCAGACTCCAGCTGTCAGTGCGAGAGAGCGAGGAAGATTTAAAAGTAAAGTAAGAAATTCCATACCAGGGCCTCTAATAGGGTCGAGCAGGTTGATGCCATCTGATGTAATGAATTCAGAGCCGTATTCCGCGCTCGTATGTTCACTGAGCCCGATGATTCTTATATCATTGTAAAGCCGCTGCTATTGATTTTGAAGTGAGGCCCATGGATTTGCTGAGCCAGTGCATCTGGAGTTAACTCTATCGGTCGCTTTAAACGGGGAAGTGGATTTATCTACAGCTCCAAAACCGAGGGGGATTCTGCCTTCCCCAGCAGATTTGAGTCGGGCTGCAGTTTAACAAGCCGAGCTGGATTTGATACTTCATCTTTTTAGCATGATAGTTGTCTGTGTTGAAGACGGAGCGCAACTGCCGTGTCAGGCATGGAGAGCAGGAAACGAGGCTTTCAATCAACAGATCCATTACAACTTCCTATTTTGGCACCTGATTGATTTCTGCTCCCAGAACATCACGCACTCTACATGGGCCAGATTTAGTGCATGTGTCCCGCTCATGTCAGAGATTGGGAAAGAGAACAAAACGGCCACTTGGATCCCCAACTTTCTCCCTCTCTAATTCTTTAGCTTCTGAGGCCTCAAACAAACAAGTGACTGAGAGGAAGCACGTGAGGGCTGAGCAGAGTAGTTACCGCGTCGACAGCATGGATCTGCATCATTCCCCAAACAAAAGTCAAAAGTGCGTATACCCATATATAAAGTACATATTTGTAAATACATGCAAAGTTTACGCTTTAAAACCATTTTGCGGTGAACCCATATGAAAAACGTAAACCAATATTTATGGTTAATTCTGCCACCTCTGTTCACCCAAGGATGCCCTCCGCCGATCCGTGTTATGATTGTGTCGTGCGGATCCGTTTGTTTACTTGTTGATGAATTGCGTGTTTGTTACATCAGGCCATTAGATGTGGATCTGCTTTGATGCAGACAGACCGACAGCACTGAGTCTACTGAGCTGGAGTAATTAGACCTTGTGGGGGACATCAGACCCACTTCTGGAAACTGCGCACGCTCACGATAACACTTTGCACACATCGCTTCCCATAATACTACACTTTGTCGCAGTTATCAGTTAGATGCCCGGCCCATTGTGAGATTAGAACAAATGGCTTTTTAGGGCATCCGAGTTTCCTCTGTTGCCGGCAAGAAATCTCGGCCCGACTTGGAGTCGAGTTAGATTCCGGTCAGGTAATAAGAAAGAGAGATTGCTTGGATAAGTCACAGTCCAACTGCAGAGTGCTTTATTGTGTCAGTGAGGGGAAACAATATTTGGCTGCTGGGATTGAATTGTGCTCCGCTGACTCTCACCCCGCTGCAGCATTTTACACAGACAAGTCAAATATACTGACTTCACACTCAAAATAGTACATCTGTAACTCTTCCTCTCAGGGAGCCATCTTTCATCTCGCTGACTTCAACAACATAACACGATATATTAATACATTAGACCTTTATGTTACATAAGAGTGGAAATGCATTAGTTCAACTTTTACAGTCTGCAACAGTTTTTATGAATACCGTTGTTTGATGCAAAGCTGCTGCACTGTTGCTTGTGATGGTTGAGTTACGTGATGTTTCCTTAGTCTGCATTTACATATAATCTGTTACTATTCAAAGGTATTTGAATGGTTTTAACAAAGTTCTATCATTTGTAATAATACAAGTGAAATGCTGTGACAATAATCAGTCCTCATTCACAGGTTCTGAACATCTCATTTACATTTCTGTTTTCCTCTCTGTCTTAGTCCACGGCGACTAAGAATTGTATTTTTTTGTTAATGTTGGGACAGTTAAACAGATTGACAGATTACACACCTTTTTAAATTCTGAATTTCAGTCTTAACCTCAAATGGTTTCTTTGAATCAAAAGTTGCAAGTTGCTGGGGGGGCGGACAGGGTTTGGAACATTATCCATCCACTTCATCGGTGTATGTTAATAAACTTAGAAAGCTTAATAGGGAACGTTCTCCCTGGAAAAATATCTATAGTCACGTTTAAATTGTGAGTCATCAAGTTGCACAGTGTTTTTTGAATGTGAAAGGAAACATGTTTTTTAATCCAGATATTTCATGATGGACATGAACTGAACCGAGTCATGCCAAGAGAAAGGATATGAGATTGAATTTGAACTATTTTGATTAGAAGATAGAGATCGTTAAAAACAAGGGTGTTTTATTATGACCTGTCAAAAACACTGTTCTGTATCACAAATACATCAACTCACTGAATCAGCACTGCTGCACACATGCCTTTTAATCAGCAAGTTCGTGACATCATGCTGATTTCCTGGTGTTATCTTCCTCCGTCAGTTGTCAGTTTTACCTCCGCCTCACCCTGAACCCACAATTTACTCTGACCCTGAATTTGAATAAATGGATCAAAAGTTCAGATGAAGTTTAGTTCCTCTCCTCCCATGAAATCTGTGATTTCTAATTGAGTCTTTGCAGATATAGAAATTCCTGCACGCAAACATTTCTCTGTTCATCTCTTCCCGTCTTGTCTCCTTCACTTTAGTCTCTTTGACCTTTGACTCTAATACTCCACATCTGTTGATCTTTATTCCCCAACTTTATCTTTTAAAACCTACCACTTCCTCATGTTTGCTCTTATCTATCATGGCGTGCTGTCTCCAGATGGCTAAGGAAGACGGATACTTCCCTAATGTAAACCCTTGTATAGGGTTACTTGTTAGCATGTTTATGGCCGGTGTGTCATTTAAAAGTCCTTTGGGAAAAATACATGTGTTCATGTTTCACGGAGAAGAACAATCTCATACCGATGTCATAAAAATTTAGAGCATGAGGATTTTCTTCTTCACGCCTTTGTAATGGATTGACCCGAGGTTCTGCTTCATGTGTCTAGGTCACTTAAAGCTGTATATATATATATATATATATATATAGGAACCGTGCCTTCAGACTTTGAAGTGGGTTCCTTGACAGGAAGCCAAAGCTCACGTCAGCGAATAGCACCATTGCAGTTTCAGCTTGGCTTGGCCTGTATATCGATAGAGGTCCGGAGGTTCAGGTCCATGGACTGTTGAACATAAACAAACTGCAGCTTCGAAGAGTGTATTGTCTGACCTGGGGTGGCGTTTTCAATGACACCATCCATCATAAAATGTATTGTTTATTTTATTTTACATGTGTAATCTGCAACAAACATGGCTGTGGTATGGCTTTTATTTTTAGCTTTACAAAGGAGTTTTTATGTGTTACTAGACAGATAAAGTGCATGTAAAGTAATAAATTGTTTCAATGCTTCACGTATGAGCTTGAATAAATTCACTTCCTCAATAATCTTCTTACAAATCAAGCCGGATCATTAAAAATGTGTGTGAGGTCTTCTGCCATTACAGTCAATTATCGTTCTGCTTCTCTGTCATTACGAATCACAACTGACCAATTAAGCAGTTGTTTGCTCTGCCTCTGTATCAAGGGACCTTATAAATGATTGGGTCTGTGTGTTGAGAAGCTCTGACATGTAGGAGGTAATGGTCTCCGTGCTCACTTCACTTGGCCTTTGTGGTCTTAGATTGATTATCCTGAGAACAACAAACTAAAGCTACTGAATGAGGTGCTCATTAGCTGTTGTGCAATAAATGGTCCTCAGTCTTCCTTATTGATTTTCTTATTCTTTTTAATGCAAAGCATAATGTTTATATCTTTGACTTTTGGTCTCAAAGATAATCGGAACCAACTGTCCAATTTAAAACTGGAGAGTTAAATAGTCTATTGACTACGTCTCCCCCGTCTGAACTCTTTGCATTGAAGTCTCATCTCCATCTCATTGTACCTTGCATATCTTGCACGGCTCAGCACTGTACGATTTAGAATTTCTCAGCGGCAGCACTGAGAAAGGTGTGAGGCAGTGGGCGGGCAGCATATGGTGTTTGGTGGCGTCCTGGTGAGGTTCACACCAGGCAGGAACTCTCCTGCAGGGAGTGTTGAAGATACAGAGAGTGACTCCAGCTGCTCCTCTGGGTAACCTTCATTAGCACAATTAAGATGCGTGCCACTCATAGACACTGAAGAGCTGTACTCTAAGTGTTTGCTGAGAGGAGAAGCTGTTGATGACCAGTGAGGAAACACTGAGGAATTGACTGTTGTTGAGATTGTTTCAACAAAATAAAGTGAAAAGACCCTTGTACGATATAGATCCTTTGTACTTCCTGTTGTCATCACCCACTTGGGTATCTGATATCACGTGAAGGCCAACACCTTGTCTTGTGATTGCTGTTTTTTTTCCTATTGTTTTCTATGAAGTTGAAAACCAATTGTCTTGAGAATGCAAGGGGATGAAAAGCTGGTGGCTGGCTTTACAATTTGAACTGAACCTGAAATCCCTTTATTTTTCTGACAGAGCAACAAACGGGAAAGTCTGAGACGCATGGATTTAGCAGAGAGCAGTGTTCGCAGAAAGGTGTTGGAACACAGCCCAAAGGAAAGGCTGTTTAAACAGCCAGGAAAATTGTTTTTTAAATCATTTCATTTAATTATAGCTCATTTATTTTGATCAGTGATTGGTAATATCCATAAACCTTCACTTTGGGAGTATGTCAATTTTTATTATAGGTGATTATAAGGCTTTTATTAGGTTTGAATGGAGCTCACAAATATGTGCAGATGCTTTTGCCAAGTGGTAGGAATCCACAATGAAAGAATGTTGTAAAATTGGTAAGAGATAAATGGGATGATGCTGGAGTTGTTGCTCTCGAGAGACGCTGCATCATCTGCCCATGACTTGTTCATAGCAGGTGTTAAGGTCGACACCAGGCAGTGACGGAACATGATGCTCGGCGTTGTTTAGGGATTCAAAGGTCAGACAGGATATGGGCTGGCACCTTGGCATCTCTCTCTCTCCAGGCGGCCGTGAGGCTGAGCCCGGCCCGGTGACAGCAGACTGCAGGGACTCTCATGGTCCATTGTTCCGACCTCTGCTGTCGAGCCCTGGGTGGGCTCTGCCCTGGTATTTCACATTAAGGGCATGGCGCAGCACTCCTGCAGACTCCCTGACAGGGGCATATCAATACACACTGAGGGTTGGTGGGACGTCAAACACACACAGAGTACTCACATTGAGGGAGTTGTTGGAGGGGGATCTGAACAACTTCGAATGTCTTTGCTCAGTGTTTAAGCAACAGTTTTAACTTGACGACAGACATCAAAAGGATGATGTCCCTCCTTCGTCGCAAGTATTGAATACTTCCTGTTGGAAGCAGAGGAAGATAGATACCACAATGTAATATTGTTCTCAGGTCCCCCTGGCTTCCTGCTACATGAAACATGATTAATGGAAAGACCAGATGGACACCCACTGTCCGAGGGAACAGATGAAACTTCCTCTGCCTGTTGTGCCGTGAGCCGTTGCAGCAGAATAGCAATCTGTGCCCGTGCGTTTTTTTTTTCTATTCCCAAGGGGCTGATATTTGTCCATTCTGCTCTCGGTGCTGTGGACCAAGCAGAGTCTCGCAGTCATTGCACTGTAACTCCCTCTGATCCGTCGGAGATGGGGACGTTGCGCCGTCTTCACTCTCAAACCCCCCCAGTCAGGATTACCGAATTCCTCCTCTTGGATGTGCTGAGCATAGATAATTCAAAGGAATCTGACCGGCTACACTTTCAGCGAAACTTTCCACAAGTAAAAATGAAATCACTTCATGCTAGGTAAACAAGATAAGAGCCGAAGCAAGTTACCAATACCTCCAAAAGTAACAGGCTTTCTTGTCTTTGGCACAGGTTGTTGTCATTAACCTCACCTCTCCTCCAGGCTGTGAGCTAAGCTTTGCCAAGTCCTCTCCAAGTTTCCAATCTGTCAGGAGTGTTTATTTGAAAAAAATCCACCATTTGTACTCTCTCTGCAAAAGTTCGTAGAGATGAACAGTAAGATAGTAAACGAGCCGTACAGGTGTCCCGAATGTGCGGACCGACTGAAAACCAATGTAACTGTCCAGTGAGCGAGTCCGCAGTCCTAATTGGGTACTTGAAGAAAGTATCGATCCGGATTCCAGGTTTGTTAACGTTCTCAAGCATTTCCAATATTTGAGCCTTTCATCCCCTTAATGCACTTGGCGCAGCCTCTCAGTGATGCTGCTTTCTGCTAAATTCCATGCCCACCCACTGCATTACGCAAGAAGGCTTCATTCATTAGTCAATGCGGAGATAAAGTGTAGCACTCCAAGTGGAGGCTGCAGTTTATGTAAGCCGGAGCTCCTTGAGAGAAATCAAGATTGTGCCACTGTGTAAAGCCATTACTCAGGGTGTTTGTTTTACATAGCACTGCACAGATAGTCTCCCTGTTTACAGTTGTGCACAATGATGTGGACAGACCACCCAGAGTATTCCCTCTTTCTCATGGCTCCTTTGTCATTTAAAGAATTATTCAAAATGATTTGATTTAATGTTCTGAAGAATAACGGATTAAAACTGCGTAAATTAAGCAAATATCATGAAGTTATCCAAGAAATATTTTTATTTCTTTTACTGTTCTACTCATCGTTTTGAGATTTACTCCTAGTTATCCATTAATTTCCATTTTAATATCAGATTTAATCCTCACAACCCTCTACCTGCACACATCTGTCACCAATTGTGTGTCGTTTTTGGGATTTGGTTCTGTCTGTGGAAATATAGTCCAGTAGAGACATTAAATAATTGTGCTGTAGGCACCTGTTATTTTAGTTATTTCTTTGTATTTATATAAGTGCAGTCAGTGTTAAAGAACCAGCTTAAAACGATACTGTAATAACTCCTGGGCCTTGGTGGTGTCCCTGTTGAAGCACTCATAATTGAGCCCTCTGTTCCGTACCAGTGCTTTCCACTGCTGGAACTCGCTCAGGCCCCGACACAAACATCTACACACATGTCCAAAAGATAAAGTACCTTGAGTGTATTTTTTCTTTCGATCTTATGAAACAACAATTTTACATAATGAATACAATTCTCCGACTTTCGAAGTCTCCCATTTCTCGCCTTAGATTTCCTGGCGGCTCAGCTCCAATCGTAGAGCATTATGTATTCTCGGGTTCTCTGGGGAGAGCTGTGCAATATTAATCTGTGTGTCTCTCACCTTCAGCATTGCATACAGACAGTGCTTCACTAAACCTTGTGTTTAAAAAAGAACAGATGGGTCCAGGAAATGAGATCTGGAGACAAGTCTGAAATGCAGCGCTTTGATTTCACTTTTCTAAGCTTAAGGTAGAATTAGCAAGGATGACTCACTCGCATTCACTCCAGACATTTCTGTAATTGCTATGAACAACTTAAAGTATTAGAATTACAGATGAATTAGGGCTGTAGACAGTGAGTAGATATAATTTCCTAGATTGCAAACATCACAGACCACCCAGTCAGAAGAACTGTGGTACATTTCAAGTGACCATGTAAAACATTGGGATATATGATACAGCCAGTTGGATTTGGTGAAAGCGGAAGAGTGATGTCATGAAGGAGTTGTTTTCCAGGGTACTTTCTAAAGTGATGTCTCTGGATCACGGTAAAACAGGGAGTGTGAGCATCTGAGATAAAGCGAGAACAGTATTTGGCTTTGACTGGATTCCACCGTCCATCTGTGTTGCAAACCTGGACAAAAGACTCCGTCGAGCTCTTTGTGACCCAGGTTTGACACGGAGGTTGTTTTCGGGTTGAGGAGGATTTCTGTTCCAGGCACATTGGTTTAGATCATCCTGAAGAAGTAAGTGTTGAGGAATGCACCTTGTTTTGAAGTGTTTGAAATGCTGGCCTCAGCTATGACGATATCCAGATTATGCTGTTATCAGGTCATCGTGTATTTAACACGCACATACAACACGTTCTATTTCCCTCCATGCCAAGTGCAGTGCGCACTGCACGATGTAATGACCAGATGTTAAAACAAGGACACTTGTTTTGCTCTACAGCCAATGAGTAAACAGACAAACAAACAAATAGACTGCTCCTGACTTTCTTCATTGCTACTATCAACCTTTGCTCAGCCATTAGTTGAAGTGACTGTTTACGTGATCTATTTGCTAGCTTTAGCTGGGTTGCCATGCCAACCCATGCCCTCCAGCTAGCTCCAGCCCCACTAGTAGTCACTTAGCTTCCATTTCATCACTTCACTGCCACAGTATTGATAAAAACAACAACTTTTGGAAAGTCCCATAATGCTCCTTAAATGTTGATTTATGTACTAGTCCTCACACGTTTTCCTGTGAAGTAAAATGCAGATCTGTGCTATTCCCCCCTTTGAGTCCTGTGTTGTCGCGCAGAAACCCAATCAGTCCTGGGTTTACTCGGCCAATAGGGAGCCTCGACAGCTAGACAGGTATTGAATGCATCCAATGGCCTCCCAGTAGGGGAGAGAGGCCTCAGGTCAGTGCTCAAGTGAAATTAAATATTTCCTCATATCCATGGGCCCTAGTCTCAGTCTCAGAGGAATGTCTGCTATGTGGCCTGAGCAGTCCATCCAGCAGTGGCTGATGGACGAGCACCGGGGGTCATAATGTGTGTGAGTACAGGCCCCACAATAGACCTTGTTCCTCCTCCTCCTCCTCCTCCCTGGACGAGCACAGGCGCAAAGAGCCAAGAGGAGAAAGCGAAACGAGACTTGCCTCTGTGCAGTGTGATTGTTTTTCTCCCTCCATGTCTGATTTTCCTTTAGTTCTCTGGGGACGATGGATTGCTCATTTTTCATCCTTATTACGTGTGTTTTATTCTCCGCACATTGATATTGTTTTTCCTCACCCTATTTACTGGATTTTGTTTTGTGGTCCACAACGGCATCACAGTTCTTCCACCACCTGCTGAGATTCACACTGTCTGTGGAGGTTTAAAGAATCAACTTATTGAATCCACAATATGGAAAACATACATTTATTTATGTTTATCAGAGAAAACTGCCTCATGCACATGTTGTGCAACACAGTGCATACATTTTGGATTGATTTGAAGAATAGCCACATTGTTATGTGATATGTTCTATATATGTTTCACACAATACAAAGATGACGACAATGACATCCCATGAATATTTCATTCCAGAGACATATGTGAGTTAAATGATTCCTGACTGGCTTTGATTTGAACTCAAGACTGTCTCAGTTGAGAGTCTTTGTTACGGATGTCCGACGCCCACAATTGGTTAAGCCTCCAGAATCCTTTTAATGTGTTGTCCTTGGGTGAGTGTAATAATTGGATGGATAACAGATGTGACTGGAGGCAAGAGGCGACTATGTTCTAAAAAGTAATTTCTGGTTTTGAGTTGTGTCTGTCTGAAGGAAATGACAGAACTTTCACTTGATCCCCCCAGACTCATATTATTACTTTAGCCCAAGCTAGCAGTTTAAACATGAGATTATCAAGGCTGCTTCCATTATCGCTGCACTTCGATGTAAAATTTACAATCTATCTTTGATTTCATTCGAAAATGAATTGATATTCAACAATATTTCTTGTCTCAGGGTGTCATTTGAATCGCTCACGGCACTGCTTGGAGAGCCCGCTTGTGAATGATTAGCTCTATAGAACATAATTAGCTTTAAGTGTTAATTGAATGAAATGAAAACACATTACGCATAGTACACCTTTATTGAGAGCCCTTTTATTTACTCTAGACACTGGTTCTGTTGACAGGTGCCGCCATGTTTTATACTAGACTTATCAACACCACAAGGTATATAGAATCCCACTTTAATTTAGATATCACATGGTTACTGTCTTGTCCATAATACAATTGATTTAATGGAATATTATATGAAGGCACAGTCCACATTCAGTGTTACATGTGTTTCTTAGATTTGCTGTCACTGCTGTGTCATTGTCTTGAATCCTGTTGGATCTCATTAAGAGATTTATTGTCTTATGGTGCAGTTGTGTGCTCTTCTATTGTAACTAGGCTGCTGTGTAAAGCAATAGTGTCTGGCTGTTATTCACCATGCTACATACACTGCCTTTCACTTATGGTGCCTCGCTGCTGCATGTGCACAATCCTGCTCCGGGAGTCCGTGGTACAGAGCAGCCACTGTGCACCGTGATCTCCAACCCGTAACATAGACTGAAGAGGCCTTTGTTCTGGGCTGTTTGCACCCGTCTAGCCAGTGCTGTGTCTCATTCCAGTGACAGCTTCTTTCTGAAGCGAACGGCATGAGTGGGGGCAGCTTTAAAATAGACCTGTAATCATGAAGCCAGATGGAGAAATGTGTTCGACACGCTCGCAGACAACGGCTCCTAATAACAAGCCAGAGAATTCAACCTGGAATGGAAACGCCTGGGTTATTTACCTCGTGAGTTAGTGCCCTCAAGATGATCTCATCCCACCTCCTGCAGGTGATGTTTTCAAGCCGTTACCTCAGGCGATGGGGTCATGGAGGTGCAGGACGCCGCTTCAAAAGTGCCTCAACTCCAGCCATAATGACTCCGGTGGTTTCAGAAAGAGTGGAACACATTCTTAGCCCGAGATGAAAGCGCCGTGCCAACTCTTTCCTCACATGAACTCGGAACTAAACCTCTCGTGTGGCTGTTTAGTTTGTGCAACCATGTTATGCAATGGACCATCGGCCAAGCCAAAGATGCCACAGTGCAGCTTGTTTCCAGCCCTTCTTGCCCATTTGCATTTGATGCAATCTTAGCAATAATCCAAACAGCTTTGAAACTCTATTTATTTTGAACTTGCCTGTTGTACCGTCCTCCCATGCCCTCCCTCTATAAACGTGGCCAGGTGCCAGTGCCAGCTTCTCAGGTGTCTTTTGTGCCATGCAAATGAGATTGCCATGGCAACCACGTCTGCTTAATGCCAGAGCAAAGGGGCTCGTTGACTGCCGACTGAAGAGGTCTAATTTGTCAAGGTATCATTTAGCCCACCTGGTTGCGATGGGATCAGATGTGAATCAGCTAATTAAAAGCATCTTTTGGTCTTTTGAGTTCGACAAACATGGCGTTTCTAAAAATGTGATGTTTAGATAAGAGCAAGTGAAGCAAGTGGTTGCTTGTGTCCTCATTCTATCAAACCTTCTCCTGCAATGCGGTTAAATGAAAGAATAAGTCACTCCAAGACCAACACGGTACTTCCCCACCAGCACAGTCACGTATAATCTTTCATATTTGATGAGAACTTTTGTTATTCCCTGATTCAAGCTTTTCTTATCTCTGCTCGGAAGGCCCCAAAACACTGATGCATATCGTATTTATATCACCTAGAAGCAGATTCGTTAATAAGCGCCAGTGTTGAAACAGGGATTAGGTTGTATCATACCAGGGAAAGGACCTTACTGATGTTATACACATGTGGGTGGTCCTGCTTCGTACTTTGCTTTTCACTGCAATGCTGTGGAACTCAGATAATGCTCCATACATTCCACTCGGATGGTCTGTTTTCATAGTTTAATTCAACATTTCCACAAGTTCATGTTTGCATTCAAAATTGACAACGCGCACACTTCTCACTTGATCATTCGTGTTATTTCTGCCGTTGCCAGAAATCCTCCCAGTTCCTCGCATTTCTCCAGATCTATGATAACATTTCCGCGAGGGGAGAGCCGACCCTGAGCAGGTTTTGGTTTTTTCTGAAGAGTGCAGTGTGCGTTCCCCCTTCTGGGAGCAGCACTCGTGCGTAGCCAAGCACAACAAGGGACTGATCCACTGGAGGAAGTGAGAGTGTGTCACCACTAGAGTATGAGAGGGAGCGAGGACAGGAACCCCCCAGCATGGCCTTCCTCTCACAGCCAGGCCTCCTGGAAACAATGGCCCCTGCTGCCCTCCCAGTGCTCTGTTCATGTTTTGGGTTCCATTATGTGTTAACTGCTCTTTGACCATTCCTAAGTTTATTATGTGTTAACGCTGTATAGCATGAGATTCTCAAAGGGGATCAGGTCTAGCAAGCGGCGTAGTAGAGTTTTAGTTTTCAATTTGTTCAAGAGTTTAAGGTCAGCAAATTATTTTTACACAGACTATCAGTCTAGAGCGCTCTCGACGGCCCAACAGTGTTAAATTAAATCAAGTTTAATGCCAAAGGCAATGAAATGATAATGAAGTATTCATCTCCATTATGGGGGATTGATAGACTTGGTTGTTAATCTATGCACAAGGACTTTTTAATAATCTCTAACCAAAATACCCTGTCTTGCAATTTTGAATAGAGGAATTCTTGGATTTTACCAATCTGGACGAAAATATAATTTTTAAAATTCAATCCATCACCTTGATATTGCAAACCAACCAAACACCCAACAACAGAGCAAGTATTTCAATTAACCTTCTTAGCAGAACCTATGGTACAAGATGACACCAGACACCCACTAATACATTAGTTTTACTTCCACTTTCCACTCGTCATCATTCTGTCTGACTCATCTGAAATCATTAATTTTCCTCCACCATCAATAATTAAATATTTTGGAAAAGCAATTTTAGGTTTAATTGCGGGAGACGTTTTCCTCTCACACTTATCCTTAATTTCTAGTTTCACTAAGTAACAGCACCCTCAACTTTCAGTAATTGATTAATATGCACGGAAGCCACTCAGACGAGGTGGGTGGGAAGAGCTCAACATGAAATTGATTTTCGAGGCCGGGAGAAATGTCTGGCACTGCGATTAGGAACTCCGTGTTGATGTGTTGAAATTTTAGCTCTGGGGTCCTTAAAGCGTCACTTTCACTTAGATGTTTTCAAATCAACAGTAGATAAGTTGGAGTTGTCGGAGCTCAACATTGTGTTGAAAATGATAAAAAAGCATATATAATTATAATGTAACTCAATATAGCGCAGTTAACTGCCTCTGACCACCTCATGCCATGTATTCAGTGTTATGCAAATGCTACTCTAATGCTGGCGTCAGTGTGACTGTTTGGAGGGCAGGCTCAGCCGAGCTAGTGATATGACAGTGAATATGCTAATTCGTGCTGTTTCTGTCTCACAGTTTCACTCATTGATGATCATGGATTTATTTTCCCTAAGCGATGTTGTACAATCTGCTGTAGGTGCCACTGAACCATGAGAGGTTTGCTATCACTGTGTTTATGCCTCGACAGTGGAGGCTCTCAGCGCAGGGCTGTGTTTGGCCTCATTGTTTTGGATAGAGGGGAGGTTATAATATCAAATCGGGCTGAGCTGAAGCAAATGTAATCAATTTGTAATTTATTATCAAGACGTGGCAAACATTAGGTGTCTATAGTTGCGGCTGGTCAATGTTTCTCCGTTTAAAATCTATGTAAATCAAGTATCTGGGAAAATAATGAGCGTTTATCTCAATTTGTGACACTTCATAGACCAAGCAAATTCAATTAATTGTTCATTTTCTCCCCCTCCGATTTCCCTAATATTGAAAAAAGTCATTAATTCCAGCCGATAAAATGTGGGGATGGTTCTGGTTTGATACATCGACGCCACTCTCTACCCTCTACATTTCGACCTCATCGTATCTGAGACTGTAGATCTGTGCTACAGCCCATCATCCCCCATGAATATGGCTTTGTGACAAATAATTCTTGCTGAATTGGATGACCTTACTTTCCAGTCTTCTATCCTTCATCACACTGCTTCATTACATCCAGCTGTCATCCGCTTTATAACATTTTCTGCTTTCTGGAGCTTCCATTAGCCCGACGTGTGACCCGAGACAGCTCTGATCACTCTCTTCGGGTGTTTGTCATGGCCACGTCTGTCGCTGTGAATAAAGATAGATCCTCAAAGTGGAAAACAAAAAGAAGTGTCTGTCTGCATTATGTTGTTCTGCCTTTGTCTGTCCCACCCTGCAGCCTCAGCGCAGCACTTCCTGTATTAAGCGCAGCTGTCTAAATGGATACACACAACATATCCAAACAGTCCTCCTCTCAGGGGAGTGAGCTTACTGAACGAATCAGCCCATACCTACCTATACGTTTAAAGAATGAAATCATGGGCGCGGCGGAGCTTTCACTTTCAGTGACCCCGGCGCGAAAGGCCGAGTGAAACATGACAGCCGGCAGGATGAGGGGATGTGTTTTTGGACAGATGAGAAACAGAGTAGCAAAGGGCAGCGGCAGCGAAAGTGACCCGATCGCTTCCCTCCACGTCCGTTCGAGGTGACACAATGGCAAAAATGCGTAGAGGGAGCGGAAGGAGCGGTTCACTGCTCGGGGTTAAAAAAGCAGCGCGGGAGCACGTTTCCCTGAGAAAGACGAAAGGGTTCGGTATCCACATGCACACACGGTCCAGCTGTGAGGCTTGATGGTCTGTAAACATGTGGTCGGGGTCAGATCTGTGTAGGAAGAGCCGAGAGGCGAGGCCAGGACTCGCAGGAGTGGCCACGTTGAAATGAATGAAATTAGGGAGACATGTTTGGTGCTTACATGAGAGGTCAGCGGTCCCATCTCCACTCCGCCCCATCCCACATATGGATGTGTCTTTAGGCAAGATTCTGAACCTCTGGTTGTTTTCATAGAGGAAGTGCTGCACCTTGATGTGCCGGATGAATGTCGGTGTGATTATGACCATTTTATACCCTGGTGTCATACAGGGTATCTAAGGATGAGCTGAGTAGGATTAAGTTGAAGGTCAAAAGTCCAAGTTAACTCTGACCTCACAAATCATGGCCTCCTTAAATATGGCACAGACGTCAACATGGTCTCACAAGATGAACTGTTTGGATTTGGCTGGAAGTGCCAGTGCGGTTCATTTCACTTCTACTGGCACAAACACTGACTTGAACTTCATGACGAGCTTATTAGTAGGTAGTGGTCGAAGGTCATGGTCACTTTTGCTCATGCCGGAGGTTGTTCATAATGTTTTTTTCAAGATAGGTTAGATAAGCTATTATGCTATGATTTTAAAGCTCTGGCTCAGTTGAGATAAAAATGGGGCATATGTGACCGCTGAACTAAAGTTTGACTTTAGTCCACTCGTTGTAGACTCATACATTAACTGATCAGACCTCGGTTGCTGTGACCTCAAATGACTCTGGAATAAGATGTATGGAGACTGAATTGGCCACAGTGCAGTATTTTTATCTGAACATAAATTTCATCCAGATCCAATTGGGTAAAGAAGAGACAGGCAGTTCAAACTGCCAACTTTAAAAAAAAAACCACTGATACGTCATGATATATAAACATCTACACCTTTTCCAACCTAATGTCTATACACATTTTTATCCACATTTGCTGTTGCAAATCAAACCACCTGAACAGCCAATCATTATAATGGAAATGCATTGTTTGATCCCAGTTTGATGTTGTCATTAGTGAGCTGTTTAAAGCCAATCCCTTGCAGCCTGAATGTGTAATTTGTTACCCACCTAGATCTAGTCAGCAGTGCAGAGGAAGAAATACATCACTGCTGTGAAGATTAATGGGCTGTGCTCAGCACTGTATAAGAGCGCTTTGCTGTTTGTACTTAGACAGGAGCAATACAGGAGTGTTTGCTCTTCACTTGTACAGAAATATTTGTTTTGTGTGGCCGTGATACGACTGACAACGTTACGCACATATAAGATTATAGTGTATAGTTTGGCAGGACGACCACACAAATCTAATCCACGTTGGAGTCTTTTCATGGCCGGGCTGTGGCTTCTCATGAGAAATGGTATCGGGGCTCTGTGTTGATATTGGCTCCGAAAGTGAATTGTCCATTGTTAATGGATCCCTTTGTTTCTGCCGCCCACAGAAAGAAGCTTATCCCTTTTTGTTCCGGCATTTCTCATTTTGTCACCCAAACAGCCACATCCATCCCAATCCGCACATTTGCACCATATGTGGCGAAGTAACACAAAGAGACCTCATACCCTGGGATTTAATGAAGGTGTTTGTTCCCGCAGCAGGATTCTGATGTGCTGTGCTTTTATTGTTTCCACAGTGACGAATAAGAAACCCTCCCACTTATCCATCACCAAGGTGAAGCAGTTTCAAGGATCCTCCGCCTTCGTGAAAAGGTCACAGTGGACGATTGACCAGCTACGACAGATCAACGGCATCGACCCCAACAAAGTTGGTCATTTCCAGACATGTCACTATATTCTGTTGATTTAGCCTTTCACGCCGTCTTCATTAGCTGAGAGCAGCTTACCAGTCGCAACGGACTTGGTCTGCTGGCCAATCGGAGCAGTGGGGTTGTCAGGCTTTTCTGTGAGGGTGGGGTGGGAGACCCCACAGAGCGTTTCAGGGAGAGAGTGAAAACAGGAACTGGAGCAGGAACGGGAACACTGCCACTCTTGTCTTGTAGTGACACATATTAAGATGTATGACTCCAAAAAGAGGGAAGCTAGTGTCCAATAATATTCTCCACTCTCTGACCTCTCACTCTACTCTCCGCCAGGACTGTCCGGAGTTTGACCTGATGTTCGACAACGCCTTCGACCAGTGGGTCGCCGGCTCAGCCGGAGAGAAGGGCACCTTCATCCAGATCCTCCACCACACCTGCCAGCGCTACTGCTCCGCACGGAAACCCGAGTTCATCAACTGTCAGTCCAAGCTGCTGGGGGGTAAGACCCGTTGAAATAAGCTCTCTCCCCGCTCGCTCCGTTAATGTGTCTTTTGTGAAACACTGTGGCTCTGCTGCGACAGACCCGCTGCTGTCACACCGTGCGGTAAGCCAGCCTGAATCTGATTATGCGCGATGACAAGCAGCACCTGCTGCATATGAGAATGCATATTTAAATGCTCACTCCCTCGAACGCAGCATCTGTCGAGCTCGCTGTCTGAGTCAGGTCAACACGTCAGACGCGACTCAAAGCTTCGGATACAGATCGACCGGCTCCACAGCAGTGGTTCTCGACTGGTCGGGACCCACCATCTCCCCCTTTATGAGGAGCCGCGACCCAATTCAAGGAACATCTTCTCAAATGTATTTAATCCAAAGGTGGTGCAGTTTGCCGACACATTAAACCGAGTTTAATGATAAACAATAAGGACCAGCAGGTGGCGATGCTGGAGAGAGAGAGAGAGAGATATTCCCTCAATTAGGTGCATTTTAATTCAAAAGCAAAAAGTGCATCTTATCAACAAAAGGTAATAAAACATACATACATAGACACCTACTGTTCAGGAGTGTGAATAAACGGTACTGCAATGCTCAAAAATTCCTCTTCAAAATAAAAGCACAGAATTGTATTGCCCCCGTCAAAGGCCCACGTTTGGCTCGCGACCCACCAGTTGAGAATCACTGCTCCACAGCACATTGAATTCTATCACGACGCAACTATTTCCTGCAGATAATATGACCATAATAAATCACTGAGTGCCTTTTTTAATTGGTTTCCACCCTTCAGAATAACAGGAAAGTGCTGTAACTATCCTCTAATTATTGTCTGACACTGATATTTAATCTGTGTGATTGTGAAGAGACCTAACCAACAAGTGAGTTGAAGACACGCTGCTCAAACACGTCAAAACACAACGGCTCCGACAAACAAGTCGGACGTGAAAAATGTTACGGCAGAAACCACATGATTAGTAATCTCCTGGCTGCTTTGTTTGTGTCCTCGGGGGAGGAGCGCTGGCTTGTTTTTTGGTGATTTGCCGCAGTGAAGGGAGGAGAGTGGAGAAAGCGGCACGCTGCGTGTCTTGATCAGATATTGATCTGTTTACCCCCCACGCCTAATCTTTGAGCACCAGTCAAACTGCTGTATTATTCATGGTATTACTTGTGGAAACCCCATAACAGCCCGCAGGTCGACCATCTGCAGGTGGAGGAGTCGGTCGCTAGAAATAGAAAACACGGCACATGTTTTCCTTATTAAATGTTCAACTTGTTGAACTGCATCACTGCATAATTTATTTTGGATGAACTGTAAATACTTGACATCGTGAAAGCTCTCTCTCTTGATACAAGAAGAAGGTGATGCCTGAGCTTTGGAAACATCGCAGTGAGGTGATGGGAAGTGTCAGGGTGAGAAACTGTCAGGGTTTGAATCAGGTGCTCCATTAAAGGTACAATACGTAGAATCTAGTCACACATTCCATTTCAAGCATGCAGTTGACAGTGGCGCTCTAAGATCATGAAAACAACAGTCAATACATTGACATAACAATACACCCATGAGACCGTCAATATGATCATTCAATATTTACATTCTGCCAATAACGGAAATATTTTTACCATAATTGCCCACCTCGATTGACATTATGGAAATAGAAATAAGTCTAAATATGAATAAGTGCAAGTTATAGAGGAAATGATTATATCACTCGTACTGTGAGAGCAGTAGTAAGTGTATAAAGACGCTAAAGATACCATCAGTTTCGTTTTGGCTCCCCCTCTCTCGCCCCGTGTGGGATCCCACTCTCAGACCATTCATGATGCATAGGAGCTGCCTCTCCTCGTCATCCCGTTACATTGCCTTGACCTCCCTCCTACTCCGAAACAGCCTGTCCATGTGTAACTCGCTCACCAATGCCCCCGGTGCTCACTATCGCCTGTGAATGTGTGGGTGTGAAGGAAGTGGTGTCAGGGAGCGCACCGAACCCAGGGGTCTCAAGAGTGGGAAGGATTAGGGAGTGCAAATGCGCAAACGCCTCCAGTCGAAGTGAAAATGATTCTATACTCTCACATTATTGTAGCTGATCGGAACGTCTTTATGATTTTACATGCAAGAATAACTTGTTTGTGTGCATAAGAGCCAAGAAGCCATTTTAAAAAAGATACATATTATCTATTGATTCCTCCTGGATGATGATCTTGTAATTATAAGTGTGTGTAGGAGAAGCTGTGCTTTGTGTGATGGACGTGCTCCACATGCCTCGGACAGAACAAACGCAGAGGATGCCATCTTTGTCTCCTCCAGTTTAAGTCTCACACCAGTGCAAAACAAAAATCATGACGCTGCTCAGGTGTGGGACCATAACTGTGGGAGACGCTCCGCGCAGACACGCCCCGGTCCTCATCAATGCAGCTGTGGCTGAGTGGTTCGGAGTTGCGCCGACCCGTAAACCAGAGGGTCGTTGGTTCATTTCCAGTCTTGCCCATCACACGTGCAGAGGTATCCTGGGGCTGGATGCTTAAACCCACGTTACACCTTGAATGCCTCCGTCAGTCCTGTGGACTCAGCATCTGAAGCAAAGATCGAATGAGGAGAATCTGCCGCCCAAGGCAAACTTTCCATTATCAGTCATGGAGTATCGGGGTCGAGGCCCCTCTTGTCAGGTGTGAACAGGCAGCCTACACATTAAACTTGACTAACCTTGCAGTTCTTTAACACGAAATACTCATTTCACGATGACCCTTCCTTTGTGCGAACCAGACGTTAAATAATACTACCGTAAACAATGTAACCGCTTCGTAACTCGCATAAAGACTTGAATACTCTTAATTTGTGGTTTTATTTCCCCCCCAAAACATCTTAAACCATCCTTAAATCCTCACTAATTCCAAAACCGCATCCTGTTTTAAATCTGGAATCTGACTGTAACTGTCCATATTTTCTCATCACAGAGGACCAAGATGTAGAGTCAGTCTTTTTCCGTTGCAAGGTCTTTTTGAAAAGAAAGAGGAAAGAGTTTTTGGCCCAACATGGTCATCTGCTAAGACAAGGTAAGATCATGCTAAAAGAAAAGTACATCCCCCTCACTACTAAACTATGAAATCGGGTCATTCGCAAAGCTTTACTTTTTCAAAATAGTCAAGCTGTTTCTTTGATTTTTAACATTTCTAAATGCTGGTTAAAATTCACTTTAAAGAGTGAGCTCTGGGTGTCTGCTCGTGTTTGCACTGTGGGGGGTCTTTGGTCTGTATCTCTCACAGCCACTGCTTGATGCACAGGAGGAATACAGTGATTAACGTATTCTTCACTAATGGATTCCCTGCCATTCTCTACCTTTTGTGTAGCATCTCACAAAAGAATGCTCAAACCAAGTCTCGATATTACAGCCTTTCAATGCGTTAATGCAATTGAGGAAACGGGCCTTATCTTCCGAGCAGCCGCTCGGAGTGTTCTCCTCATGAATATCTGATCTCTGTTGTTCTGTCGGTGTGGCAGAGGAACATTTAAGACGGAGTGTTCCACGTCGGTGCCCTCGGAGCCTCACTGATGCCTTTTTAAGCAGCGTGACAGACGGAAGCTCAACAGAGTTAGAAAGGCCAAGATTTGTCTCTGAGAAATGTCGAGGGACAGACTAATCTGTTCAGTCCTCTCGGAGTTTGAAGACATTGTAAGTGTCATTCTTCGAATGATATGTACGTCATTGAAAGTGAATTAAAGGTGCATTAAGCTGCCGTCTTTCTCCCTCTCCCGGTCAACTTTGAGATGACTCGGGTCACGTTATCCAGAGTTTGTTTTGCTAGCTGTTGCTAAAAACAGGAGCAGCAGAATGTATTAGAAACA
>JAFBJT010108868.1:82536-100166 GCA_016785325.1 Chascanopsetta lugubris
CTTAACCTTGACATTTGATGTTAGTGGGCCTTGCAGGGTAAAGGGGGGGGGGCGGGGTCCCTGTCTTGTCCTTACATGGCTCAGGGAACATTAAAGATCTCAGCAACTGTGTATTTGAGTGGCCTCCTATAATCACCCAGCATGCAGCAGGAGCTGAGAGCAAGGTGGACGAAAGGAAGGCTGGACCCTGGACAGCTCACCATTGTATCATATGGCCAATCTACAGAGACAAACAACCTTTCATTACATTCACACCAATGGTCCATCTCCTCTCCTCTTACCCATTTAACCCCAGTCTGTGAGTCCTTGGACACTGTTTGAAGTTCCACAGAGGCGACGATCAAACACAGATGCGAGATGCGGAGATTCCTCAGCATTGCGTCGCTGATCATTTAAAATGCTGAATGATGATCTCAAAACCATCATCAGGTGAAGTCCTGTTGAGCTACATGAGACTAAATGAAGCCTTTCCCCACCGTGCCCTTCCTCCGAGTATTTGACTTCACAAGGTCGCTCAGTCACATGCAGCTGCCCCTCCCCGTGTCATCCAAAGACCCTCGCTGCCTGGGTCCCTTTGGCCCCCGTGGTGTGAACCAGGTGCCGCGATGACAAAACACTCCTGGCAGCAATAAGAGAACCGAGAGCGCGGGGCTCAATTAGCCCGAGCTCCAATCCCGGATCCTCTATTGATTTCCCACGGATGAGGAATGGCAGACAGGAGAAAGCTCAATCAGACATGCCCATGGGACCCGTCTCCCTCTCTCTCTCTCTCCCCCTCTCCCTCTCTCTCTCTATACAATGTGGGAGTGAGGGTGAGAGTCACCAGGAGATGAACTGGTGCCAGACGAGGTGCGCGGGATCACGATGGATACAACAGCGATCTATAGCCTTCATGCAAACGAGAACGTTAAGTAATGGTGTTGTCACACGACAACGACATGAGTCTTTAAAGCCACGCTGCGCCGCCCTCACCCAAATCACATGGAAAAGAGAGAGACACGGCGTGAGTTCCCTGTGGCGTGAATCAATCTGACAAGTCATCAGCTGCCTGCCTGGCACATCTCGAGACAATCCCTTCACTTCCTTAAATTAACCTTCAGGAGCAGAATGAGAGAGTGTGACAATCCCATCTGTCCGTTTCATACAGCTGTGCGATGATGAGCAGATGCTGCAGTTTGGTCCCAATTCAAGAGATTTCGGTACATTTCTCACCTCCTCCACTCACGGTGTTCGGACGCACTGGATTTGCACAGTGTGGCTTCAGTGGGGCAATGGGGAGTAGAGGTAAGTGAGAGTTGACGCCACTAATGGCCAGTGTCCATCCTTCCCTGTTATAGATTTGATTCATGAACTGAAAATATATAGCTCGTAAAAGTACACCATTAAAGGTGCAGTGTGAAGGATTTGGTGACGGGTGAAGTTAAACGTTGTATCCATCACCTCAGCATGCAGGAGAACCAATGGTGGACTTCAGTTGTCATTCAAACTCAAAGGATGTTTAGTATGTCCATTCTGGGCTACTGTAAAAACATGGCGGAGAGGAGCCCATCTTTGTGTAAATATACATTAATGGTCTGATT
This sequence comes from Chascanopsetta lugubris, assembly GCA_016785325.1. NCBI lineage: Eukaryota > Metazoa > Chordata > Actinopteri > Pleuronectiformes > Bothidae > Chascanopsetta > Chascanopsetta lugubris. The sequence continues at coordinate 84,117 of JAFBJT010108868.1, forward strand.
TAAGGGCAGTGGATTAAAAATAAAACAGTTAGGTGATTATGAATTCATGAAAATGTCAGTATGGAATTGTTTTGTAATATTTGTACAAGTGGAAAAAAGCAGCTTTAATGGCGTCTGGCCCAATTACACAGGTTAGACTTATTAATGAAATTGTACGATAACTTCCTGGCGACACTGTTGTTGTTGTTTATTACCTTGCTGTAAATGTGCGAATGTAATTATGACTTTCAATCTTTCTTTCCTAATTAGTGCAACAAGCGAATAGAAAACAAGTCAGACGGTGCGTTTCTCAGGACCGAGTCGGTTTGAGTGGGACGTTACATAAGGAGGACGACAGTGTACGATGCAGCGCCAAGACTGTTGGCTTTTATCTGCTTTCATTGTACAGATTGTGCTTTTAGTCCTGCAAACAAAGGCTTGCTTGTGCCCGTACATTAGGGAAGACTTCATTGTCCAGTGCATTGGACATTTCACCTCTTTCATTGTGCTGTTTTATGTTCTTTTCACTCACTAACCAAGTCACTTTGAGCACAGGAGCGGCGAGGGCACCGTTCTCTCATCTGAGGGCACGGACTATAAACCCTACAGAGCACGGATTATGAACTGCACACACACACATGTCTGGTATCAAGAGCCTGCACATTTACACACAGATCACTTTTCCTTCCGGCCAAACAGAGACTTGACCCTTTGGTACATTCAGAATGTTCCGTTCCTTGATGGGTGATTGGAATGAACTTATTTGGATGATGCTCTCGAGAATGCACTGGTCTACTTCCATCAGCAGAGAGGACAACATATACACCAGGTGTGTCAAACTCATTGTAGTTCAGGGGCCACATACAGTCCAAAGTGGGCGGGGCCAGTCAAATCAGAGCATAATTACTGATACACAACAGCAACTACTTGACCGTGTTGTGTGCGATCCCCAGTGGAATTTTGAAATAGCATTTACTTTTATTGAAAAACCGCCATTTAAAGGTGCAGTGTGTAAGATTAGGTGACATCTGGAGTGCACACTGCACCTTTAATGTCTTCTCATCTTGCAGGTCCGATTTAAGCCTGTGGCGGGCCGGTTTTGGCCCGAGGGCCATATGTTTGACACCCCTGATATACACTGGATCTATTTAACTCAATAAGAACAGACATCCCACGCACATACATGATTCTATCAGCGCATAAAAATGATCTAAAATAATTAGACGGCAAAACCACCTATGCAAGCAATTCAAGTCTCGTGTCACAATTATCGAGACTAACAGCTTAACAAACATCGTGGCGATCTTTATCACGACTACGGCACAAAAGATCGTCAACTGCTGTTTATGCATAATAAGGTCATTTATCAAAGAAAGAATAAATGGGTTGCCAGGTTCTTTGAATCATCTCCGTGGAGAAAAGAGAAATGGAGGAGAATGGATGTCGGCACATCCACTCTAAAGATCTCCTGTATATTAGAGTCGCACATGGATCAGAGTTTGGATCTTTGGCACCACGTACGAGAGGCTTTGAATCGTCGGCCTTGAAAACACAAACACGAAGGCTGGATGTGCAAATGAAAGAACACAGAGAGCTGCGGAGAATGGCAACGTGTAACTGCATGTAAACCAATTACATTTATTCATCTTATTGGTGTTTCAAGGTCCAACAGTAGATTTAGCTTCCGGCACCGGCTTCCTGCATTACCGCAGTGATTTTAAATGTACTGGAGCAGACGAGGTCCCACGACACACAAGGAAACAGACTGCATCTGCCACTAACACCAGGTTTTAATGCAGTGTAAGCAAATCGGCAGGAAAAACCATTACATGAGGCGGAGACTTTTCTCCCCTCCCTCGTATAACGGCCGACGCAATGCAATGACCTTAACGGCCCATAACCGAAAAAAGAAGGAATCTATCACTCCCTCCATAAAGCACACAAACACCCACAAACTATCAGCATTTCTATAAGCCGCGCTCGCTCTTCCAGCCTGGCCTGGTGGTGGCAGCCCCAGTGTGACGCCTGGGCTAAGTATCCGTCCCTCCGTGGCTAAGGGCCCCTACTTAGTACTTGTGTAATATTCTGCGCCTCCTGGGAATGAACTCCATTACCGTTGTTGCTTGTTTTGTCCCGCTCTCTGCGGCTTCGCCTTGCTTGTGTTTATAACATGAGGGAACTGCCGTCTCCCACAGGTGCTCGGCTTCACGTAGAGGTGATCTATCTCCTTCTAGAATATCACAGAACGGGGCTCTCTCATCACAAGTGGCTCTTGTGATTAAAAAGTTGTCGAGGTCCCTGCAGGGCTGCGTGCGTGTGTGCGGATGTGTTTTCACACCCATTTGTGTTTCCGTGCCATTTCCCATCGCAATTGTGGAACATCCTTGGGACACAGCTCTTGTAAAACACGGCTCTTTATCTTCTTTCTTCCCTCAGCTCGAGGTGCAGATGATGCTCGTTTTCCTTGGTTCACCTGCTTTGGACCAGAGGCACTGGCTTTTCTGAGACTTCATACATGTAGAAGCACATTAGACATGGGCTCAGACATCTCCATACGAGCATGAGGGAGACAGCGCCTGGGCTTTTTACAGGATTTAGCTAGCGGGCATGCAACTGTGGGGGAACTCCTCACACTGACTTTAATAGGATTTAGCTGGATGAAAGGCAACAGGGAAGAAAAGAGGGATACAAAGAGAGCAGAGAGATATCGGGAGGGAGCAGGGAGGAGAGGAGGGAGGACGGGGGAAGCAGAAGATGAAATGGAGAGATGATAGACTGGTGGGACACATGCACGCTGCAAAGGTCCAGGTATGTACCACTAGATTGTAGGTGGCGCTGAATGATATCAATACGCTGCAAAGGAGGGGGAGATGGAGCGGTGGCTTCCCTGCGGTGGCGGTGATGGGACTTCCGAGTGTCAGTGTCACGATGAGGGAAGTGGTTAAAGGGGGAGCACAGGTGAGTCAAAGCACAGCCAGTGAGCCGGAAACGCCGAAGCACCGAGGGGGCAAACAAAAGCAGCGTGATGATGCAACGTTAACGCATGAACGCACAACATGTGCGCACACTTGCCCGGGAGACGTGCGACCCCGGCCGAAACAGTGCTAATGGGAGCGGGGCACTTTGCTCTGCCCTGACTCAATCAACGAGGTGACGGGGCGGCGTGCAACCAGCCGACAACTGCGACAGTATCCCTGGAAATAATGACAGTTAAAGGCGCGGTTTGTACGATTCTGGTCAATATTTGTCACTTCTAGCTCAAATCAGCCTCTGGATGTGTATTTACGTACATTAGCACGACGCTCATACAAACACCCACGATGCATGGTGACTATTAATGTCACATTGGTTTTAATTTGTCAAATGCAAAACTGTTGCCATGATAATTAACGGCTCGGTAAAGTCCCGGCCCTAATACAAACGCCAATAACGTGGCTGCGCTTTATAAAAATGTCATCATTTACTCTGGCCTATAAAAATTACAGAGAACAGCCTTAAGCCCCGAGAACAAAATGGATGTGGAGTTGGACAAACCATCCGTCTGCCACTTTCGGCACGGCGCAGGCACAAAGCAATAACCGGCTTATTTGGATGCTGGTATTTGCCGCCTGGTCCTGCTCGCCTACAGGTAATGTGAGGGAGGCCTCAATAAATCCCGCCATTCTGTCAACAAACTGTTCCATATGTGGAGGTGAGGAAAAGTGGACCTATTTATTTAGGAAGGGAAATAAATATGTCTCTGCTCTAAAAGCCGGGGGCCGAAATGCAAACAAAGCTGAATGGTGCAAATAGAGCTACATCACATCGAACATATTAAAGTCCTATTACTTCCTCTTTCTACTCGTCATGTTCACACGGCATCTCCTGTTTCATCTGTGTTCTCCTCTTCCCTTTCACACAATAATGACGTTTATTAATGAATGCTTCACCGTATAACAGTGGAGGGGAAAGTGAGCAAACAAGGAGAAGGACGCTTTGTCATCCGCTACTATTCAGCGCCTGCAGTAGACTCGCATCGCTCCGGCACACAATGAGCCCGAGACTTCAAAGCTGCAACCGAGAGGAAGAGGGAGAGGGCGAGGGAGAGGGAGAGGGAGAGGGAGAGGGAGAGGGAGAGGGAGCGGAGGGATGACAGAGGCGTGAAAAATGACAGACACACTCCAAAATACCGGTTTTGGAGGAAACGTGTGCTGTCACTAGGGCGGGATATTACCCGCCGAATGCACCTCTCTTCCTTTTTCCAGATCGTACAAACCATTTTAGTCCTCGTCACCCAAAGTCACAAATAAAAAGCAAACATTCATGTATGCAGCGTAACAACAATGGCCTTCCCTGCAGCACCTATTACACTAATTTCATGCAGTGCCAGTGAAGGTAGGCGTCCTTGTGCAATCAAAACTATTAGCGGAGAGGAGAGGAGAGGAGAGAGGGTTCTGCTGTTTTCCACAACAATAACAGTGTCAAATGTGAGTTTGTGTATCATTTATAAACAAGAGGGTTTATCTCTCATTTCTTTACATTTGCAGCCGGGGAGCAAAGCCCTCTCAACACATCATATTCATATGTGTGCCATCACCTTCACCTTGCACAGAATGGGGTTTAAATTCAAGTTTCTATTGGCTCTCAGGGAGCGGAAGAAACCAAATGAAATGAGTTGCATCTCTCTTGTTTTGAAATGGTTCGCATTCCCCCCTCAGATCAGAGCAGGTTTATCAGCTCCCCTGGTTGAAATGCTAATGGTGCTTACAACCTGGTTTAATGTCAATCCCGCTTTACCCCCCCCCCCCCCCCCCCCCTTGGGGGGGGGGCCCCCCCCCCTCTCTCTCTATTTCCATACACAGCAGCAGCAGGAAGGACAGGCAGCCGACTTACTCCCCCATCTGGGTCTGGGGAATGGGCCCAAACGCAGAGGAAGGAGGAACAGGAGGATGATGATGATGGTGGATGATCCCTCCTGTGTTGTGGTGACAATAATATCTGATTATTTTGCACCCTGTTTTATATCCATTCCATAACTGGGCAAGATTCTTCTTATATAAGTCATTTTTATAACCCCCAACACAGTGGATTTGGTTTGAATTCACATGAGACCGAACACAGTCTGCACATTGTGGAAATGTGACTAGGCAATACATCACCTACCGGGAGGTGTGTGTGTGTGTGTGTGTGGGGGGGGGGGGGGGGGCGCCCTCCGGGGTACATCGGTGTGTTCACTGCAATGTGATATATATGCTGAGAGTGTTTTCTACCTTTTTCACTGGCTCACCATTAACATGAGGAAAACAGACTCCTTTGCACATTGAATGAAAACAAGTCTATTAACTGGTATGTATTAGAGGGGCAGTGTGTTAGATTTGGCAACATCTAGTGGTGAAGTTGCATGTAGCATCCATCACTTCACCCTTAACCTGCCGAGCATGTAGGAGAACCAATGGAAGCCCTCGATGTTTTGTTATGTTAGGTCCCGTCTGGGCTGCTGTAAAAACATGGCAGCCCCCATAGAGAGGACCCGCTCCTTGTGTAAATATACATTCATGGGCTCATCTCAGGGCGGTGGAGAAAAAATAAGATTTAGGTGATTATAGATGCACGAAAGTGTCGCTATGTAATTGTTTTGTAATATTTATAGAAGTGACCAAAATGACTGAAATCTTACACAGTGCACTTTTAAGTCTTAAACCTGCAATCGAAAAAAATTCGACGTATTTTTAGAGCGCATTATGCAACGTTCCCATCATACAATCAATTTTTACTTCAAATAACAGAAGGGGCTTTTACTACGTGGACTCAAATAACTAGGAATTCCCCGACTTAATCAGCCTGTGATCAGCTATTTATACAAGTTGTGTTTTCTCATAAACATGAAGTCAGTCTCTCTCTCCCTCTCTCACACACACACATGCTCAGACTGGAGCCAAGTCAGAATGCTGGTCTCTGGTTTCCTGCCTGTGCGGAGAAGAAGAGACCCTGGACAGCTTGTCTGAACGGGTCCAAGTGAACACAATATGGCCAAAGCCTTTGCCAAGCACTAGGCAATGGCTCCATGGTTGCCTGCATTCCCTCTCTCTCTCTCTCTCTCTCTCTCTCTCTCTCTCTCTCTCTTTCTCACTCTCTCTGGCTGTTATCTTTTTTGTTGTGATCATTTTGCTTTGGTCACCGTTTGCTCATTCCCAAGGAGCACGAGAATGACCAAAGACAGACTACGCTTCACTTTCCAGCCACCGGGATCGCAGAGGGCAACTATTTTAGGGGGGAAAAACTCCATAACACCACTTTTAACGTAACAAGTCATTGCTATAAGACGCAACCTCATTCAAAATGTCCTATTTTAAAAGTCTGCTGAAACAAATACGTGAGATGAGCACAGCTGCGGAGAGACAGCAGGGAGGAGGAGGATGAGGGGGAGAGGTGGGGTGGGGTGGTGGAGGGGAGGTGTTTGCAGGAAGATGAGTGTCAACTCGCAATCAGCGTTGCAGTGTAGTTAACAAGGCTCATATTGTTTCTATTGGACTTACTAGCTTTCAGAACATGGACCCGAAATCACTTTGAAAGCACCACGAGTTGCCCCGCACTGGAGCCCTGAGCCTGTCAGAGGTTTGCTTTGATTTCGTTGATCGTGTTTTCCTGCCGTCTTTAGACACACGACTTGTTTGTCTTTCTGCAGAGGGGAGAGATTTGCCAGGCGAATGGAAATGAAAATGGTGGCACATAATCACACACGCAGCCTAACAGATACCGTTTTCCTCAGTGTTGAAAATATGTCAAGGACCCTCATCTGTGGAGAGCTGCCGTCTCAGCCACAAAGAACTAACCAGACAGTCAAGGTTTTCCGAATCTGATTGGACGGGATTCACGACTGTAGTATCAAACATGATTGGAGGTGTTGAGGTAGCTTTACAACCACGATGACAGAATGAAAGTTCTTTATTCTTACCTTAGGGTCGGCAGTGAGCAGCTTGAAGGCCTCGTACACCTGCCTCTCTTTGACGCCGCCGCCCAGGTCCAGGAAGTTGGCGGGTTTCCCCCCGTGCAGGTCGATAATGTCACACGTGGCCATGGCCAGTCCAGCTCCATTTACTATGGGAATTAAGAAGAGAAGCAAAATCAAATAAATAGAAATAAGCCATAATGTTTTTTTGAAAAACAGACCTCAAATTTGGCTTAATGGAAAAAAAATCTTACACACTGCACTTATATATATACACACAAATATATAATTTGAAATTAAAGCATATCATCTTTGACAGACACCATTTCCTCCTCTAAAGTGAAATAGTGACCTCTACTTGTTTTTATCATTCTCCTCCATTCTGTTTGCCGATCACTGCGGGGCAACTTTACAGTGTAAGACCAGCCCATTGAAGTGGGTGGCAGGTTCAAAACCAGGCACTGCTCGAGCTGGGTATGTGTCCAGACCAGGGTTCAGAGATAAAAACCAAAGTCCATGTCTGTAAAATGTGACGCCAGCAGCCGTGAGCTAATTAAAATTACATTTCCGCCGCTGAAGGGGAAAGATGACATGCACTGTAAGAAACCACATGAATGAAACTCGCTGCGATTTATCCACCGAAAAGCCAACAGCAGAAAAAAGTCACGCACGGAATTGGAATCAGTCGGAAATCTTCTAATCAGGAACATTCCACGTGTGAAGTCGGGCAACACAGAAAATTTGATTATGACTCCACTGTAGACTTCAGAGAAAAGAGTGATGATTAAAAGAGGTCCTGCTTTGTTTCTTTGCAGCCCGTGTCATCATTTACCCGACTGCCGACGAGGCAACCCCGCAGAGTCGCGTGGGAGCCAAGAGCACAGGGGAAAAAAACCAAAAAGTCTTACTTCGTTTAGTTTAGCCAGGCTGAACTTGAGTTCTGGGCTGGCTCCCCCAAATCAGGTCTCAATAAAGGGGAAATGTGCTCTAACAGCTGTCACTTAGGAGGCTTACCGAGCTCTCAAGGAAGCTGCAGGGCCTTAAAGCTGTTGTTGGTTTAAGAAAGACAGCGAGCTGAGGGCCACGCAGAGGATGGGGTGCATTTGTCTATGTGAGGTGGAGGGGAGGAGGGAGGGGAGGAGGGAGGGGAGGAGGGAGGGGTGGCGCTGACAGACATCTAATGTGTTTATGAGGCAACGGGGTAAGAGGCGAGAGCACCTGTTAGTGCTGCTGTACACTGTAAAGGCTTTGATTTATGACAAGAGAGGGGCCTTTAATGAGAATGCTAACAATCTGGCTCGCTGGAGACTTCCTGGGCGGATTAGAGCTAATTAGAACGCATTGGTTATGGCAGCGTTCCTTCTGGAGTCTTCAGAAAGCTGCTTGTAATGTGGACTGGAGCAGAGCCCAGGCAGCGTTTACTTTGACTAAGTTTTAACTGTGTCCAAGATTCTCACTTATGTGACTTAAGAGACGCATTTAAAGTCTTGTGTCACCGGGAGTTCGCCGGTTTCCGTGTTGGTGTGTGCGCGCGAGTCCTTATCCGGTGGCGTCCTGCAGTGCCGACGGATGAAGCACATAAGGAAGTGGACATCCAGTGCCTGCAGCTCACTGGGTGGCCACTTGAGGCTGGGCTCAAAAGGGAGCAAATCCCCATTGACTCAAATGTTAAAGTGGTCAACTTTTGTTTTTAAGGATGAGCGTGAGGTGATGGATACAACACGCAGCTTCACCTCCAGAGGTCACCAAACCGTACGCACTGCACCTTTAAGGCCTAGTACAAATGACGGTTTTGGGCCCACCCCCCGTTCTACCTGTGCCCCACCTTCCTGCCTATTTCTGGATGTGAACCAGGAAGAAGGAGGATTTGGGCATCGGCAAGATGGCGACGAGTGAACCGACCACAACGGTTAGCTCATTAGCACTCTGCAGAAACCTAGAGCGGACGCGGCCTCCATTTTGTTCCATACCGAAACAGGCGATGTTTCCGTCCAGTCCGATGTACTTCAGGTCCCACTTGGCCGCCTCCGTCTCCGTGGGGTCGCTCTCAGTCATGTCGTCCATGGCGAACACCGTCTTCTGACGGAACTCGGCGTTGTCGTCAAAGTTGATCTTGGCGTCGAAGCAAACCACTAAGGGCGCAGGGCAAGTCAGGATTTAGGATATGACAAAGTCAGACTTACAACTACAGAGGCACAAAGAGTAAGAGAAAGAGGAAAATGGCAGGTGAGGGGGAAAGACGAGTAGGAGGGTTTCTGGCTAATTAGCATATCTTAAAACTAGAAATAATTAACTGTGTGGCATCCCCTCAGCCCACTGGTCCTAATTACCTCAGATGTGGGCTCAGTAAGGCATGTGTTTTTTGACATTGCCTCTATGGAATATACCATTATAGCACATTGACATTTTCTTTACACTTCAAAGAGAGTGCGTTTCAAAGACTCACAAAGCAACCTGGAATAAATACTGGCAAGAAATGCGATGAATTCGTTGAAGTACTTTATGTGTACAGAACTTAAACCTTACTTCTACTCACTTCTTTGGGTTCTTGCCAAGACCTAAATGAGACGATTGCCACCAGGCGTAGCAGACCACAGGTGAGAGATTCTACTTTGCAGATCCTCTAGAGAGCTTGAATTAACTTCTCTTACTCTGCTTCTGTGATTTGTGCAAAAACAAGCTACAAACTGCAAAGAAGACAGTATTTCTCATGTGGACACCGGATTCCTAAAAACTCTCCTGTCCACTCTTTGTTTTTGGCCCTGCTCAGACCCGGCTTCAACATCCATCTTACCAAGGCAATTTGTGTTCATTTCATTGAGATGGATTCACTTATGATTGGATCGATCAGGACAGATGTTACGATCAATGTTTCAACTAAGCCACAGAAATACAAATGGTTCTGTAAGATGAACGTTTTCAGTGGACGGGCAACAATTAAAATATAAGTAATAACAAACAATGATAGAATGCCGCCATATTCCTTTCCCCAGTTCAAAGTGTTATGCGCGCTTCTGCAACCTTCACCACAGTTTGTTAATGAGCAGCATATTAGCAGACATCGAGATGCACCGATACAAGTGGAAGGGAAAGGTAAGAAAACCAGGGATCATGGGAACTGACTAGTTTTTCATGCTCAGACAAACACACACTCTTCAGGGACCCGACACATGGCGTCCTGCAGGTAAAGCAGCACTCCCACTGCACTGCTCTCTTGTTTTTTTCATTCGACACGTCTGTTATTTCCGTCCATCTACAAAATGGATTCAGCCGTTACCAAATGAGACACAAAAATACCATTTTCGCACCCTTGAGAAATTCAGTTTTTGCTAACACGTCTCAGGGAAACGCCTTGCTGGAATATAGCAGCGCTCCCTAGCGACATGCGAACAAATCGAACCAAAGACCCGGAGTCAATTCTAATGTCTGCAGAGCAGAGCCTCACCCACTACCTCCGTCTACGGCAGGGGAACAAAACAAACACACCTTTCTTCCCACTGTTTGAAAGGAGCCATTTTTTTTATCATTAATATTCATAAGAACCATGAAACAACCAACTTCTTTTGTCAATCTTTGATGAGGCGCACTTTGAACAAGAATCGGTTGTCGAAGAGACTAAATAACATCAGAAGACGCCACGCAGCCTCAGCGCATTATCATACGTCTCAATGAGTCGTAGAGTTCACACTTAAAGACGATGCAGTCGTGTTTGTGCGGCGGAAAAACAAAGTTCAGACGGAGTTCAGCGTCAGCAGCGACACCACAGCCGCGGCGCACTGCCTGACTTATGTCTCGCATCTTTTGTTATCTGAATGAAGAGCATGGGAAAGGCTGAGGAAACCTCCACTCCACCTCCTGGTATGGTAGAGTGGCAGCACGGGGAGTGAAATGTATTTTCCACGTCTGTCTTTTTAAATGATTTCAAGTGTTTCCATCAGACAGGGAACATCAAGCAACTACATCACAATGGTCTTATTTATAGAGACCGTGTTCATCGCTGTGCTGGACAATACGTTCATTCTAGACCTCTTCGTTCTCACTTCAATCCTACAATGAGCGTCTATACGTAAGCTCCAGTGACAGTTTCTTAATGTTTCAATTGGTTCTTTCAACTCAAGCTTAATGCAGGGGTGTCAAACTCATTTGAGTTCAGGGGTCACATGAGGCAAAACTTGATATCAAGAGGGCGGGACCAGTCATTTCAAAGCACGATGACCGATAAACAACAACAACTTCAAATGTTTCCCTTTGATTCAATACAAAAAAGTACACGTGTAATGAAAATGTCTCTTCTCAATATAACCAACATGAAGCAAGCGCAGAATTCTTTGACACCAAATCATCCCGCGGGCCGGATCGGACCCCTTAGCGGGCCGGTTCGGGCCTGTGAGCCGTATGTTTGATACCCCTGTATTAAACAGAGGAAGACTGCGCACGTTGTTGAGGATCTCAAGAACATTGAGCTGCGATTATCTTTGTAGTTTAGGGTTCACACATGAATGATGCGCGAGGAGGCAGTGTCTCAGTGCTTAGTCGCCTTTGAAAGCAAAGGTCACTGGTTCGAATCCCATTTAGGCCCTGCAGTAGTGTCACTGGCCCTGACACCGGTAGCCCCGATGGTCCTTTGTGTACTGGTCAAAATACCCTGTGACCCAGATGACTGGAGAAGCGGCTGAAGATGACATGACATGAATGGTGCAGAGGGAGGTTGCCGGCTCAGACCCCTTCACATCCGCCACATTCATGTACAGTATATTTACAGTGGCCCAGAGAGGACATACTAAACTAGATTTAACGACAGCTGAGGGCTACCATAGGTTCTCCTTACGCACTGCACCTTTAAACTCATTATACAACATGTTCATTAGGACTGGAGTCATCCACCTTACTATACATACACTTTAAATGCTTAATGGGTAGAGATGAGTCTCCAACTGCCGCTGTAATAAGTAGTTCCACGTTGCTAGTTGATGAAAAATGGATGCATCCCTTTAATTATCATCAATAACAAGGAAACATCAACGAACATCGACATGGCGACGAAAGGCTCCGCTCCCTCCAGCATGTCGCACTTGGACCCACATGAGAAGCTGATGCCGGTGTGATGCAATCACACTTATGCATTCATTCAGACCTGAGGACATTGTGTGTCTGCACTTCACAGTGATCAGTAGGAGGCTGCGCATTCATGCTCAAACGCTTCGTACCCATCTCTAATTATTCAAGGCGTTTTAAATATGGGAAAGCTTTAATGTGGGGGTAGGAGCGGTAACTGACAGGAAGGGAAAACATAAATGGATGCAAAGACATGGGTAATGTAAACAAGACAGAGGCTAAGTCAGTACACACACACACACACACACACACACACACACAGGAAAACCAGCACTTTCTATGATTCACGGTACCTTGTCCTTGGGGAGTCTCGCCGAGAGGATTGACTTCGACTTGAGTGGCGTCGACTTTCAGGAACAGATCATAGAGCCTCTTAATCTGATCTGCCGCCTGCGTGGTCCACAGAGGACAGTAATTACCCAACGGTTCAGGTCTGAGGGGCCGGCTACCGCCAAAGCCACTCAGCCTCCCACACAAGCTACATAAAACATGGCAAATCACCTTGAACATCACACTGTCTGAGCTTGTTTGGCCTGACAGCACATGGTTCACATGAGCTGGAGGGGGATTTCTGTCATTTAAGGGGTGACACGATGTGCGTAATGTGTGGATTTGTGATATTTGAGTTGATCAAGTGAAAAGATTGCTTGTTTATGAGTAATATTATGTACATAAGTGCATTTACTGCCACTTTTCAGGAAAGTTGTGCTGTGCATTCAACTAATTAATCAATTTACCAAATGAGTTGCAAATTATTTTATTAGTCAGTGGATATAGATTAGTTGTCGGGGCCCAATATGAAAACAAGAGCCAACACTGCAGAGTAAATAGTCAATTTCAAATATGTGAATACTTTCTAAGCATGATTGAGAAAAGATGCTGTGAATAAAGTGTAGTAGCTGACAATACAGACTATTAACCCCATTAGTTTGAATGTGTCACCTGACACATTCAAATCAATGCTCGTTCATTATCCCGCTATGACAGATCACACACAGCGGGATGCAGGAGAGGACTAAGCATCTATGACAAGGAGGCAGATTCGGAGGTCATTCTATTTTTCCTTCTGTTCAATTGAAATTCAAGATTCCTCGCAGTCTTTGTTTTAATTTAGTTTAAGGCAAAACATATTAAAATTCATCACGTACATGGTGGCAGGACATTATTTGTTGTGATCTTAATATCTTAATAAAAAACAAAATGAATAATCTTAACGATCACAGTTTGACAACTGAGACAAGTTGTTTTCCTTCCTCTATGATTCACAAACAACGTCATTTTGCCTCCTGTTCTGTCAAATAGCCCCATTGTTGGTGCCATGCGTCACAGGATGTCAGCACAGTGTAACAACACTTCAAAACAAACTCATAATCAACAAAGTTTGTGAATGAGTGTGTGTGTGTGTGTGTGTGTGTGCGTGCAAGATTATGTACATGCTTCACTGCCATGTGTTAACATTGTGGCTTCGAAGCCTTCAATGGCCATTTACCTGTCTCTGCAGAGGTCCTTTAAAACCCAAATTAGCCGCCATGCCGAGAGCCTGGTCGTCACGCACGCCTTCGAATATATCTATGACTTCCTGTGAGAGTAGTAGAGAGGCAGAGAGACATAGGTGGAGAGGGGTGAGACAGGAGGCTGGAACACTGAGCTATAATTGGACACAAAGTGAATGTTCACATTAAACTGCTGCCATCCTAATTAAGTAGTGGCACGACGCCAGACGTGGAGCAAATCGACGGTTGGGGCCGAAAAGGTGGATTTATGATCCTTAGTCACTCGTATCTTTGACTTTCAGATGGAGGGACGTTTTTTGGTGCATATAAAAATGCATGAGGGATTTCATGGAATGAAGAAAACAATGAAGGTGGAACTGACTTTCGCTGCTACATGGACAAAGTCTGTGCAAACTCTCGACCATACATGGTATTTTTAACGAGTTCGGTGAAAAGTAAACTGTGGCATCGGTTGCGTGAGACACCGACACCACAGCAGCATGATGCCTACATAACGTGAAGTCTTCAGCAGGAATAATGGATGATACAACTGTCAGCTTGATCTTTACAATCTGCTCCAACATCTGTGGTGCAAAAGCAAAAGAAGGACTGTATATAACACTTAGTGAATACTGGCGCACTCCATCTGCACTGCTTATACAGTGCATCTGTTAACCATGTCCCGTTGCCAAGTGACAATCTGGAAATGGAACCTAAACATATAAAGTTATTTCATGTGAAAATGTATTTGTTTTTTGGGGGGGGTTTCATTTCCAGCTGTCGCGCACATGCAGACGGGATAAAATATTTTATTCAATTACAGAAAATATGAATGTAACTAGGCCTGCATCTGAAACACAGACTTTTCTTTGACATTTGACTGCAATGCTAGAACATTGTAACAACATCTCTTACCTTAAAGATGAGTTCTGGGGTGCTGGCTGCCACCTCCTCGATATCCATACCCCCCTGGGGGCTTCCCACCATGACAGGACCATTACAGGAGCGGTCCATCAAGATGGCAAAGTAGGTCTCCCTTTCAATGTCCAGGGCCTCGGCGACCATCACCTGGACACAGCACAGCAGGGGGGAATGAGGAACGGCACTACAATACCAGGTAAAACCTCTTATTGTTTGTAATCACCTCATATTTAATATTAATCCAACACGCAAGGTTAATAAGCAGGGTCAACTCCTACGAATGTTTCTCTGGGGACATCTGGTTTAAATTAATAAAAAGGTGGGAGGGGCTTAATGCTGAGAATCACATCAATAAGCAAGTAGCAGGCAAAGCAGAAGGAACATTTGGAGCGAGAAGGAAAGATGGAGAGGTACTTGTGCACGGTGCATGACGGTCACTCTCACACCCAACAGATTCTGAGATTTGCATGAGAGCAACAGACTGCACTGCATCCCACAACAGAGCCTGAACCAATAGGACCTGTCCGTCTGTGTGGCCAGTAAAAACACTGTGAACAGCAGTATCCTGCCACAATCTGGCAGCTCTTATGTGATTCCATGTAGTGTACAAAATGTTTTGGCTTAGGACAAAACCGTCAAAATATGATGGTGCCACACAGAGTGCAACACTCTGGATCAATGATGGCACAACTACAAATGTTTCCTTGTTTTAGTGCAAAAAAAGTACACACTGTTGTGAGCGACCCCCAGTGGACAAATCTGAAATAGTGGACACTTGAAGAAAAAAACTGTAGTAAATGTCTAAAGTTATCTTGTGGTCCAGACTGGATCCTCTGCCGGGCCAGTTTTGGCCCGCGGGTCAAATGTTGGTGTTCTGTCCTACATTCTTCTGCCACACAAAAGAATGGATGTACAGACTGCTGTCAACAGACAGTCATCCGTTAGTTACTCAAATGTTCCAATGTCATTTGACTCATAAACTGCTTTTCTACATTTTGACTTGTTTGCTTTGCTTTGCTTTTCCCTCCTGGTTGTGACTCCGACTCTCTTTCCCCAGAAACCATGTCAGATCTGTCTTGTCCCTCTCACTCTATCGCTCCATCAGAACAATGACAGCCAATCCACGAGGCTGCAGAGATGCTGTCCAGTGCTCGGTGCTATTCCCCTGCTCTGTGGTGCACTATGGGTAAAGCAGTGGCAGGTTAAAAAGACCAGCCTCTGACTACACTGTCACGCTGCTTGATCCCTCAGCTTAGGTTTGATCTCAATGCTCCAGGCGACAGAGGATGTGCTTGGTGACACAATTAACTGAAGGCCAATTTGAGTTCAAGTCTTCCATGTTTGACATTAACTTTCTTTTTTTCCCAGTTTATTTTCATCTGTGTTTGCCTTTTTTCTTTTGCTTCCAAGTAATTGATTTACCTCTGAGTGTCTGGTTGCTGCAGGTGCATTGTGTAACAACTGACGTTAGAACTGAAAGAAGTGAGACACTTAAAAGTCATTTGACACTCATTTGATTATGCCTAAATCCTGCTGTTGAGCTTCTGTGGGGAGAAGCAGGGGAGAACAAAGATGGAGGTGTGTGTGTGTGTGTGGGGGGGGGGGGGGGGGGGG
>JAFBJT010108868.1:102171-114599 GCA_016785325.1 Chascanopsetta lugubris
GGAGGGAGAGGGAGGGAGGGAGGGGAGGGGGAAGGGGGAGGAGGGGCGGGGGGGGGTAAGAAAAGGGAACACGGGGAATGTGAGACAAAACACTTAAGAAATACACTCAGCACCATGAATGGCCCCTTGAGTCTTACACTTACTTATTTATCTGATTGAAGGAAAAAAAAAGGGGGGGGGGGGGTGAAAACCAAGGTGAGATGGGTGAAGAGATTGAGATGTGTGAAGAGATTAGCGATTACAGCATCATAACAGAAGGTTTATACACCAGAGCTCGGCTGACAAATTACCACAGGCTGGTGTAAAATACCCTCAGTGAATAAAGGGAATACCAATGGATTCAAATAACCTCTTTAAACGAGGTAAAAAGTCATTTTGGGGGGATTCTGTGAATAAGTACTTGAATACTACAATGCTATCATGCTCAATTACAGTAGTTTAGCTAAATAGTGCTAAATACTGTGCTTTTATTTTAAAGGGGATCTTTGTACACCAGAGTGCTGTCCATTCACACTCCTTAACAGTAGGTGGCGATGTAATGCTTATAAACATGAGCCATTTCTCAGATAAAACCAAACCTGCAAAAGTTTGTTTCAGTCAGGGAGCGTCATCATCTAATGACAATGAACCTAAACAAAATGTGATGTGATCTATAAAACAGTTGCAGAAATGTACCAGTTTTATCCTATATCTTATTAACACATTATCTTATTTAATTGGCAGAGTATATGGTTACTGTTGGTAATGGTTGTTTGTATGCGCCAATATGAAGACTATTATTTTATCAATGTCAACAATGCAGAAATTATGCGCATCTTTGTTTAAATGCTGACAATTAATTACATTTGTATACATACAATTTGAAATGCCAACAAAAACTCCTCCGGAATATTTGTGTGAATTGAATTCCAAATGTAAAATCCTAAACTAGTGTTTTCTTATCTTCCTGGAGCAAAACCAGAGCACAAGAGGCACCTACAGGACTGCAGGCAGTAATTACATGACCTCGGCCAAACTGTAAAACCACACACCGTCCCCTTTTCTGTCACATGTCACGAGGGTCCTCTGCCCTCAATTCACAATCCTGCGCAAATCTTCATCTATTCTGATGGAGCGAAAAAACAGGAAAGATGGTGAGTGGCTGGGTTATTATATTGGTGGGAGAGCTGAGGCTGTGAGGGACGGCTGCCAACAACGGTGAGATGTGGGCGGTGGGTAGAGAGGAAAGGGGATGATCTGTGGAGAGCGCGAGAAGACACCTTGACCTTGGGGGCCAGAGAGGATTCGCTCTCTTTCCTGGTATGGGAAAAAAATATCACAAAACTCTCTCTCAAAAAAAAAAGTCTAGATAGGAGCCAAGAGAGCCAAAAAAACTCCGAATGTGCTCACTGCAGCTGCAGTGAGACAAGGACCCAGAGAAAATAGCCTCTGACAGGGTGGCAGGGATTAAACCAACACTGTATTAGTGAGGCCTACTCTCTGTGGAGAGTGGAGCGAGCGAGGAGGGGAGGGAGGGAGAGAGAGAGGGAAGGTGTGCTCTTATGCAAAGGGCTTTGAGAGGAGTCATAAATGAATAAATATGTTAATAAAAACTGCTACCGCGCAAAATTAGAAAGAGTTCAAAGCAAGATGAAATAGTGTCCTGTGGGCATGTGCAGCAGAGGGGGACAGTATGGAGAACATTATTTTTTTTATTTTTTTGTAAAAAAAAAAGGAAGAACAAAAGGTGTAGTCAAAAAAGGAGGTTGCTCTCTTTGAAGAATGGACGAAGACAAAGAGTATCGACCCGCCGAAGATGACCTTAAAAAAGCAGTTCTAGAAATGACATAATATATTAAAAGTCGTGTGTCGCGCCAAGAAAGGTAATGGGGTGAGGAGGAGGCAGGTGTTCGTTCCTGCTGCACCAGTAATTGATAGCAAACCTGCTTATTATGCGGCGCACAACGAGATATTGTAGCAATATCAGCAATTATGAATGGGCAGTGGAGGCGCAACGTGCTGATAATAAGAGGAAATGTAATAAAACTGAGAGGGAAGGGAAATATAAGGAAGCTGAAACATACAATTACACCACCGCATTCATATCTAAAAAAGAACATCATTTTCATAGTGAGCAGAGGAACACAAGAATCTGTTCAAGAAGATAATGATGTCCTCAAAGATCATGCAACACCGAGCCTGGTGAAGAACAGTGTGACCATTATCTGGTGGTTTGACGGAGGTGAGATGGACTCCAGCTGAGCTTGGTCCTTAATGAGTCAGTGTGACAGAGAATGGACGGCAAGCAGAGAGTGAAGTCGCACCAGATATGACCAAAGACTAGTACTGCTGTTATAAGGGTGATGAAAGAGCGAGGGGGGCTTCTGATGTTATGCATGGTTGGAAAAGCTCGAAGGGCACATCCAATACTCATTATTATCCCTGTAAGGTCAGAGCAATGAAGTTTATATAATCTATAAATAGCAATACATCATGACTTCTGGTCAAATGTTTCCTTAAATGCATCACCATACCACAAAAGATACCAACTAGCTTCTGCCGAAAGTGGTTTGGTTATGAAATGACTGGAACTAAAGGGTTGTAGCATAATATTCCTGTATTTTCATTTGTATTATACACGACCATGGACCCGAACAGTATTATCGAGATGCTTATGCTAACATGTTTACGTTTAGCATATGTGATAAGACAACCTTTTTATACATTTTGAAAAGACTATAGTCGAGGCAGATGGGAATAATTGGGTATTGTGATTATTTTTGCATAAAATGAACAATTGAAGGTTTTAAACCAATAGCACTCGCATTCATCTGGGCACTATGAATCAACTTTCACATGAATTCACCTAATACTTAATGACACTTTAGATTTTGCTGGCATTAACGTCACAGAGCTTCTTGATCTAAATGCAATGCAAAATGTTGTGGTGATCAAAACCTGGCAGAAATATTTCTGTGTCCAAAAATGCTTCATTCAATAGACGACACGACATAAACCATATCTTTTCTTATAGCGACCTGCAATATTCCAGGTAGCTGTCACACAAAGTGGTACTGAATTATTACCTGGATGGAACCAATTTTCAACAAGACTAAGATGTTGTTGCGTAATAGTCCTCTACTTCTATTCCTATCATACATGACCCACTGTTAACACGCAGGGAAGGAGTCTCATCTCCATTCATTTCCTATATCTTGAGGACATGGAGGAGGAGATTAACATCGCACAACATCTCCAATCACATCACACGCAATCGCAGTAATGTGGTTATCATCCCGGGGCCTTCCTCATTCCCCAGTAATGAGTGCAAATCAACTCCCAGTCTGCTTGCCAGTGACAGCAGCTGGCAAAGAGGATGTTACTTCCACAATCTGTCTCTCTTAAAAAAAAAAAAAAAAGCAAGCTGAATCTCCCCCGACACTACTCCTCTCCATGTGGAGCCCATGGGTGGTCAGCAGCAGAGTGAGAGTTGGTCTGATAGTTAATTAAACCTTAGGGGCTGAACCATGAGGGGGATTCTGGCTGGTTGAGGCACAGGGGTAGGCTGAATGCCAGTCCAGGGAGGGTAAGATGTGGCAACTATCTGCATGGGGAGAGGAAAAGATCAGGGTGGCTCTCCCCAGTCGCCAAGCGTGTTGTGATTAAAGTAATGTGGCGGCTAAATGGAGTGGACTAATCAAACTCTTGGGAGTGAGGCAAAAGCAAACACAAGTGCACGCAGCCACAATTCAAACAGTCCAAGAACAGAATTCTTAAAGGTGCAGTGTCTAAGATTTTGCTCATTTCGGTCACTTCTATTCGTAGAACAACATGCCAGAAAACAATGACATATTGACATTTCCAAATTCTCCTACAGTATTATATTTTCTTCATTACCCTTGAATAAGTGCATTATTGTACATTTACATGAGGAGTGGGTCCTCTGTACGGGGGCCGCCATCTTTTTACAGTAACTCAGAGTGGACGTACTAAACTTCTTTTGAGTTTTAATGGCAACTGAGGGCTCTCCTTGGTCCTCCTCAGAAGGTCGAGGGTAAGGTGATGGATACGACATGCAACTCCACCCATAGATGTCCCTCACATGATGTTACACACTGCACCTTTAACCTTTGGCGTCTATGCTGATCATGGCAGAATGATGCATGACAATGCAGACTGTGTTTTTCTGACATAAGTATTTTGAAGAGTCAGTGATCTTACATGGAAATCCCCAAGACCATTAAATGAATGCAAGTGGAAGCATAATTGATTTTCAGGGTGTATTCTCATCCCGTAAAGTAGACGGAGCAACAATGTTTGATTCCCGTTGCTTTCATCTCATGGCGCAATTATCTTGTCAACTGCATATTGATAGCTACATAAAGTTATTGGAGCAACTCTAGCTTGTTGCCACAGGGCTTTTAGTTGTGTCACAACAATGAACTCAATCTACTGTAGCTAAAGGCACTGGAGGCAACACGAGTGGATTAATGACTCAAAACAGAGCAATACAATAAGCTTTAATAATTGCGTAAGCACAGAGGTGAATGTGTTCACGCTGTTCCCCTTGCATGTGCGTGTCAAGTTGGGCCAGCGTTGGCATTTTATTCAGCGTAATAGCTTTAGCAACAAATTATATTTTAATTACAGCGGGCGCCAGCAGTGCAAGCAAATGAAGCAGGGCCTTATTTATTAGTAAAGCTGCCTGGGTGAAGATTCTGTTCGTGCACGTAAAGCTGATATCATCATGAGCAAGTTCAGCTCTCTGTAAACTTTTACCATTTCCCATTTTGCCAGCCTGTGAAAAGGTCGCACGGAAAATGGCTCTTCACTCATGCGTTGATGACAGATGAACCGGAAGGAAAGGTAAGGACAATAAAATCTGCCGTGACATATAATGGCTTTGGAATCCTTAAAGCTGAATATTTTGTCCCTGTTCAGTTGAGGTTGAAAAGTCAACAAACATCGATAAATCCCACCTGCTCTCTCGCTAGAGGAACCATGGTGAGAGCAAATGTTGGGACGAAGGACAGACAAATACATATTTTTCTATGTTGACCGAGGGGCAACCTCCGGTGCAGACGGATGAAGCCCAGTAGGGAGTGAAAAAACATGCAGTTCATAGGCTAACCACTGGGGGCTGACTCCAAAAGGGAGCAAATGTTAAAATGGCCAACTTCAGAGGTGAATCAAACAAGTCTAAAGTCTGGTACTAAGTTTGGTTTCAATCAGTCACATGTTTTCCCCTGACAACGTACGGGTGGGGTTTATTTTTATTTGATCAACATTTGAAATTACACATAATTAAGGGCGTGGTCTCTTGACTGACACCCGAGCCGACCTGCGCCGTACAATGGATGAGGTGATGGCGCCACGAGCCGACCCACAGCTCCGTTTGTGTCCTGCTTCTGCCTGTTATTGAATGAACCGGGAACCAGGAGGAGTCAGGATTCGGCAAGATGGATACGAGGGACTCGCCCACAATTTGCCTCAAAGCTGAAACAAACGGGTGACGTCACAGACGCTATGTCCATCTTTAAATCCAGTCTATGCTCCATCCCTGCCTCTAATGATGCCACCTCAGAGTTACGTATACAGGCAACGAGACAGTGGCACCTCTTGTGTGACGCCTGAATCCTTATTAGAGAACTAGTGGTCCACCTGCCTCTAAGTCACAGACAGCACTTGTAATGACAAACCTGAGGTGGTCCTGCTCTTTTCCTGGTGACAGATGGGGTTCAAATGTCTGGCAGAGACTTTTCTCTGACACAGAAATGGAGAGGTGATGTTAATCATAGAACTCATGAGTCAAGTCTCCAAAAATGTTTTAACAAAGAGGCAAATTGTCTAGGAACATTTTGTACAAGTACAAAACTGCAAGAGCAGATAAAAACGACACTAAAAGCCACGGACATCTGCTGCTGCCCACTGATGGGCAACAAGACTCCTCGCAAAGTCATTTCCACTGGTGAGCAATGAAGCGTACCTGATGAGCGGAGCTCCCTACAAAGGACGTCAACAGTGTTTCTACATTCTCACTCCGCCCATCTCTCCATTTCAAGTCAACTCGTCACTTCGGGCCATGCTAACGCAAATGTGTAGAGCGCGGATATGCAAAGGACCCCCCGACAACAAATAATATGCGACATGTTTGCTTCTTCTGGCACATTAGTATCTCCCAAATACGACAAGAGGGGATGTGCGAGCACTAATTCAACGTCTTACCCACGACACGAATAGGTTAGGGCGCGTAATGAGGAGGTGGAAACACTAAGCTGCTTAGAGGAATTGGGCCTTTGAGAGACAGCCGGCTTTGCCCAACAAAGCCTCTTTACAGCTGTTAAGACAATTCCAGATGCATGGCTTTTTGTTTACCAAACCAAAGACTTAAGAGGCAGCTAAGGTACAGGACAACAGGTCTTTGGAGAAGCCAGGAAATTACAGCTCTGAGTGCTTAAATTGTCCGAGTACTTAAAGGCGCAGTGTGTAAAGATTACAGTCATTTTTGTCACTTCTAGAAATATTACAAGACAAAACCTAAATATAGTATTATTCTCCATTACATTTAAATGAGCCAATGAATGTATATTTACATGAGGAGCGGATCCTCTCTATGGGGTCGGCCATGTGTTTGCAGTCTCCCAGAGTAGAAATACTCAGCATCTTTTGAGTTTTAATGACAACTGAAGTCGACCATAGGTTCTCCTGCCTGATTAGAAGGGTGAGGGTGAGATGATGGATACAACATGCAACTTCATGTCTAGATGCCACCAAATCTTACACAATGCATCTTTAATGGTAGTGGGATAAAATAAAACAGCTAGGTGATTATAAATTCATGAAAATATCAGTATATCTTACACACTGCACCTTTAAATTGCCCAAGTATGTTATTGTCATCCTTAAATGTGTTTCTGAATGAATCTGATGGTTTGTGCTGGAGGGCCCCGGGCATGTGAATTATCTTTGCAGATGGTGGAAACATGTACGTAAAACCACAAACGAGCATCTGTCTTTGTGGAGGCCGACTCTGTGACGGGACAAGAGACGTTCCGTCCACCAATGGGAACCTCTGCAGGGAGTGGTGATGAAACAAAGGTGCCTGCAGCTCCCTCCTGCTAACTCACAGACTTCCTCTACAATGTGAACAAAGTGGCGAACAAGGACACCACCGAGGTGCTGCTGTGGTGCGGGGGGGGGGGGGGGCACGAGCAGGGGGGGGGGGGGGGGGGGGGGGGGGGGGGGGGGGGGGGGCACGAGCAGGAGACGGCAACAACAGCTGGACACAGATAAGAGATGATAGGAGTAATAAGAGAGAGAGCGACGCACAGGAGGAGGGAAAGGTCAGAATGTGTGGGCAAAATGTGAAAGAAAGAGCAATGTTGTTTTGGCTTGACATTACCAGTTAATCGCTATGTAAATGAGCCTCGACCCATTTATGTAGAATTCATGAACTTATTTCAAACTCTGGCCACGTAAAAACAAAAAATAAATAAATAAATAAACAGCAGCGGCGATGGAAATTTGTCATGTGGATTTCTTCCATTAGTGTGCACAGACCGGATCATAAGTATATACATAATAAGCTTCAGCAATAATAGACAATTATTCTACAGCAGCAGAATATATGTTATTTCAGAAAGGTGTTTTTTTTTTTCCATACACAAAAAGGCACCGAGCAGAGAATGGCTTCCCAAGCTTATTAAACGGAGGTCTTGAAAGCCAAACATGCAAGGTAGGATCGTATCAAAATGAATTTAGGGGGAATAGTGAGTGGAATTTATGATCATCCATTGGTGAAGATGCATGATGCGGTTGAATACCTCTAACTTCATCCTTCCAGGTAGGTCAAGGGCGTCCTACACATAAGTGTAAAAAACATTCTATTTGGTTTATGTTGGTTATATTGAGAGAGTGAAACTACATCCAAATCCAAATCTACATGAAGTATCTTTAAGTTCATTTACAGAGTTCATTGACTAGTTTATTTATTTTTATTTTTTTAAATATGTGGGTTATATTGAAAATAGACATTTTCATTAAATTCACAACTGTACTAAGACGTATGGAAACAGCTGAAGTTGTTGCTGTTTATCATGCTGTGATTTTACTAGTCTGGCCCACTTCATTAAATTCGGCCCCTATTTGGCCCCTGAACTAAAATGAGTTTGATTCCCCTGATGGTTGAAGATATGGCAACAAGTGGTTACCATTAAAACTAAAAGGGTGTTTAGTTTGCACAGTCTGGGCTCCTCCAAAAACATGGTGGAGGATCATGACAAGAGCAAAAGCTGGAAAAGTTACCAAGAATAATCTTGCGTTGCACAGTTGCCTTGCTAGTTGTGCAGTTTGTAGAGAAAAGCTTCTTTGACTAACCTCCAACAAAAGCTGGCGCATTTGAAATGGACATGATGAAATAGACACTTGCTGTACTGACGGGCACAGCGGGGCCACCGTATCGTATATACGGTGCAGTGGAGACACTGCAAAGGACAATGAAAACCGTTCACAGATGGAAATGGGGGATGGCAGAGATAAAAGTGCAATATCCCGAAAGACTGAGGCCATGCATTCGTTTGAAGTTCAAGAACCCATTACAAGATTGGTTGCCTCCACAGATGAAGCAGTGGCCTCTGTCCGGCCGACCAACGAGAGGAGGACATGACATGAGCTCAGGCTGGTGTACGGACATTCACGCAGAAACACACTAAGCTCAAAGACAAGTGTCTCTACCCCCCCACTTCTTCTTCTTCAGAAGCAAACAAAAGGAAAAGAAGTGGCCGTGGTGGAGCCAAAGTCTTCTCTGCACTAACTGCTACTGTCAGCGCTTTTCCACCAGAGACTCTGCCTGATTTTCTGAAAGGGGGAAGATGAAAGTGGTCTTAAAAGGCACTTGAAGTGTTGAAGTGCATGAGGCGGCTCCAGTGGGGACAGTGTGAACGGGAAGGGAGGGGTCGTGCCGTGTGGAGAGGTCTCAGCGTGTTTCATGTTTTAAACATGTTTGACAGTCATCTATTGGTTTGTTCCAGGTTGAAAGAAAGAAGCGGCTCCATACTGCCATTTTTGTTTTTCGGTACCCAATGTGGTTGAAACGATAGTTTGTACAAACATTCTCTGAGTCATTGGCGAAATACAATTGATATCACACACACTGAGTATAATAAAATTTAATGACAAAGGACTTTGGCCAGACACAAATCCAGGTAGATAAAAATGGGGAAAAAAAGGTAGACAGAGGAAAAAGTAATAGAGAAGAAACTATTACTGCACTGCCCATTTCAAATTCACTGCTCCGTGAAGCATGAAATAGCCTTAATAAAACATCCAATTTAAGGTCAGTATTATCAAGATAATAGCTCCTTCCCTAAGCAAGTGTTGGGACACAATGACATAAAAGAGCAAATGAAGCAAGAGTGATGTACTGCCGCAGCCGAGCAGTGTTCAATGCCCACGTCAGGGCTTCAAAATCTATTCAAGTGCAAATCACTCACATCATTTATGGTCAAATTAAGTTGTACGTTTTTATTAATTTGCTTGTATGATGGATTTCTATGATGAGTATTTGTAGATCGGACCATCATGTTCCTCCTCACAATCCTCAGAGCCTCGAGAGAAAATGTAGGAAACGAAATGTTTCTAATTGTTAAAGGTGCAGTGTGTAACGTTACTGTAATTTTTGTCACTTCTGAAAATACAACAAAACAATTTATGATTACTTCAATGTTTTATTTTTTTCCCATTACCCTAAAATGAGCCCATTAATGCATGTTTACATGAGGAGGGGGTCCTCTCTGCGGGGGTGGCAGCTTTTTACAAAAGCCCAGAGGGGACGTACTAAACATCTTTTGAGATGTGTTGAGTTTGAATGACAACTGAAGTCTACCATAGGTTCCCCTGCATGCTAAAACATGCAACCTCACCACTAGATGTCACCAAACCGTACACACTGCACCTTTGAACAGGAGAAAGTTTGAAAACCTTGAAACAAACACAGAATATATAATTTGTCAAGTCTGCGACAAAGTTAATTGACAAGACGTGGCAGGGACTCCAGACTGGCCTGTGGGGGAAGCACAGGGGGGGGGGGGGGCCTNNCCGGTCACATCCTGGTGCTGTAGAGGTTGTGTTCGGGGGGGGGGGGGGGGGGGGGGGGGGGCTCAGGTGAGATGCTAATGACACACATGGACAACCAAGTCCTCTGAGTGGGCTTGTGGTGATGCCCATGAGTGGGGAGGAGCATCGCCATGACAGATGGCGCAGGCTAGACAGTGTATGGGGTTGGTGAGGAAGCATATGGGAGTATGTCCATGATCTCACACACCAGCGCCAGGCCCAGTCGGAGGTGTAAATGCTTCGCTGCACCCTGCCAGAGAAAACAGAAGCGTTGATGCCCCGGCAAAAAAATGTAAATGAGGAGGCGTACAAAGCATCAGCATGGGTGTTACAACATATCTCCGTGGCTTCAGCAATTTTTTTTCACACTAATAAACCACTTAGATTTATCGCCACCACTACCGAGAACGTGTTTTTAAGGACATACTTGGCTGAATGTTTACTAAAGCAAAAGAGTCGATGCAAAAGACAACATTGAGCTTTTTTTGTACAACTTTTTCTTGAATAACTGTGGAAAGTTTCCGCACAGTCTCAAACTCAGCACATGATGCTGTCAACAATGAGAACTCAAACAAACAAAAGACACCACCTGCACTGGTGTCCCTCACCACAACCCTCTATAATGCCCAGTTTCCTAATGCAATGATTCTCAACTCGTGCATCACAACTCAAAAGTGGGTCGCGAACCCATAACCAGTGGGTCGAGGGACTTTTGGGGAAAAAGTTACTGTTATCCTGTGCTTTCATTTTGAAGAGGATTACTTATGCATCGGATTGCTGTCTATTCACACTCCTTAACACTAGGTGGCGATGATGCTTCTGAATACTCCAGTGCACCATCTTTTCACTAAATAAAAAATGTGCGTCAATTTGGGTCGCGGCGCAGGGGTAATGGCGGGTCCTACAACCACACCGGTCGAGAACACAAAGAATCTAGGGGGGGGGGGGTCCACCCAGCGAAAGGCTGCTTTCCAGGGAGCCCCCTCTGCAGAGAGAGAGAGAGAGAGAGAGAGAGAGAGAGAGAGACTGATCTGTGGTTTACTGGTGCTTGCCTTAGCTCTTCAGATGCTTTCGGGCAGTTCTGGGTAACAAAGAATTTAGTTTTTAAAACCATCTGATGTCATTAAAAAGCAGCTGCATCGTATACAAAAGATATTCAAATCTTTGAATTATACAAGCAGACATTTACTCTAGAATAAATTAGAGTAAGGTCTCCCCTGTGAAGGAGGCATAAGCACTTGAGAAAAGCATTGCATGATCGACTTTAAGCCAACAATGAATGAATGAATGAATGAATGGATACAATGGCGGTTCCGGGGCTTTACGGTGAGATCTGTCTCGATTTGTAGATGAGGAGCCAGAGGCATAGAGGGGTCTGAGCTGCCACACGGAGCAGCAACAACAAAATGAGCAGATTGAAAACAATCGCTGTGAGATACAAACAACAGGGTCTTTGGCCTTGAGCGAGTTGTATTTACACGTCATCCGAGGCACAGTGTGAGACCCTTTCTCTTGACTTAAGGGCTCTTAAAGATACACAGTGCAAAAGAAACAGCCTGGGAAACAAATAACACACAACACTTATACAGTATACTAGCATGGCCAGTCAAATGATTCGTTTTTCCAAGGATTAAAATGGATGTTTACTTCATTATTGCTTTCACTAAAGTTGAATTCAGACATATACACATATACACACACATATATATATATATATATATATATATATATATATATGAGGCAGATTCAAACTGATGAAAACAAAATCAGTTGCTCCTGTACGTCTCTTTCTCTCTCCTAATAAAAACCCA
Organism: Chascanopsetta lugubris; assembly: GCA_016785325.1. Taxonomy (NCBI): domain Eukaryota; kingdom Metazoa; phylum Chordata; class Actinopteri; order Pleuronectiformes; family Bothidae; genus Chascanopsetta; species Chascanopsetta lugubris. The sequence goes on from JAFBJT010108868.1 coordinate 114,075, forward strand.
AACGAAACAACAACCGAGTCTGCGCGTCTGCACGCTCACCCACACACACCTGCCTCATCAAAGGGTTGGCTAATGTCAAGGTAGCTTGCTATTATTCAGTGAGCCAACGTATCACACTAACTACGCCTCTAATAAGCACACATGAGATTTGACAGCCATGCATAAAAACGGCTCTGTTTACACTGAATATTCATAACCGGGTGAGGAGAGAGAAAAAATAATTCCAACCTCTGTTAATTGTCATTCTGGCAGCAAAGCCTTGCTAAGCACAAAGAGGAGAAACGGCCCAACAGAGGTAGACTGAGGTAAATAAGGGAGCGGGAGAAATTATTTCACTTCAAAAACAGCAAAAACAAGACAGAACGCACAACATATACCAGTCGCAACGCAATCTGTCTACGGGCAATTCCAGGGTGATGGCAACAATATAGAGGGACAACATATTCCTAACTCATCTGATATGAAGTGTATATATTTGCAAGTGTATGAAGCTGCCATTCATCACTGAGGCTCGGGCTGTGGTAG
>JAFBJT010108868.1:126084-152731 GCA_016785325.1 Chascanopsetta lugubris
GGGGGGGGGGCGGGGGGGGGGGGGGGGGGGGGGGGGGGGGAGAGAGAGAGAGAGAGAGAAAGGGGGAGGAGTCACATGGAGGGATCACTGGGATGTTCGGCAGTTTAATGACATGATGGACAGAGACATAAGCCTTCGAGCCTCCAAACGCAAGCAGGTCAAGCAAGAGCAGAGGCTGGAGTTGGGTTTCACTTAGGTTATGTACAAAAGTGCTAAATTAACATTTTCTATAGTGGGTTCTTGTGCCAGAAACTCCAACTTGTTATTTTAGAAGAGATAAATAAATAACACACATAGAAAGTGACAGTCTACAACAGGACTGCCTTTTTTTTTGTGTTTTTTTTTTTACTGGAACATGGAGTTTATGACTAACGGTTGAAGATGTACAAAATGCATATGTAAATAAAGCAAAATGAATCATTCTTGCGACGGTTGCTTCCGCCATTTTGTCGTGTTCACTGGTTCAGCTCTTTGCAAACACCCAAGAACATGAGTTCCGATTGGCTGCCTGTGATCGTATTCATACCCAACAAGTGCAGAAAACATCAAATCATCACTCTGGTGTGAGTTTGGGAAAGTTAAAACACAGTGTTTCCTAAATGCATTACCAAACCTGTGGATGTTTCATAGGAACAGGTGAGGACTTGCAGTATCAACAGTGGCGCTCTGCAGTACAGAAAGTAAGATTTTAAAGAGAGACATATCAGAGAATGTCCAAATAATTGGGTTAGGACTTTGTTGGTAGTTTCTCTTTCATACACTTAAAGGAGACAGACTAACCAGACTTGGTAGAGTGCGAATTCAACGAGCAAGTTATGAAATCACCCTAATAAGAGTTAAAATCTTGTTCTGGGCCACCTGCATTAAAACCCCAGAATTAAGAGCAACCTGCACCAGTAGAGGGAGACAAACCTAACAGCAGGGAAAAAAGGCCTCACCTGTCCGTCCTGCTGCAGGTGGTGGTGCAGAATCTGAGAATGGGGTTGTTGGTGAGGAGCCAGGATGTGCATGAACGGGGCCGGGGCGTAACCAGCGGCCGCCGGGGGGTTGATGGGTCCCCCGCTCCCTAAAGCTGAGGGCAGGCTGAAGGAGGCCGCCGGCGTGCCAGCGTGGAAACCCTGCTTCTCAAACGACTGCTGCGGGAAGACAATGAGTGTGACGTCACTACGTGGAATACAGTTTCATGTCCAGCGAGAGGCCTTGATTTTCACTTTCACTTTCCAGGCGTTTTGTAATTACCTGCGTCTTTGTGTAAACGGACCCTGAAATATCTGGTACCCCCGTGTTGCTTGATGTCACAGAGACTCCTGCTCACAGACACACACACACACACACACACACACACACACAGGAGAAACAGCCCCGATACTGGTCAATTCAATGTGTATCGTTACTTCACGTACCCAGCAGTACTCTAATCCAAAGTAAAAAAATAAAAATAAAAATTCTATGAGATGGAGAGAGGATGAGGAGCGATGTGAGGAGGAAGATGATGTCGCAGTTTATCAGTTCCAGTCAGACACGGAGGTTTCAGTCAGACTGTATCTGGTGGTCACTGCTCAGCTTGGTTTAGCACACGCTGACCCTCTGTCGCTCACAGGAGAGGCAGCACAGAGTCAACTGGTGTGCAACACACATGACCGGGGGGCCGGTGGTGGTACTTACATGTCTGTGCATGATGCAAATTTAACATCTGTGGTAACCCCCCCCCCCCCCCCCCCCCCCCCCCCGCTCTCCCCGGTTATTACATATCTTTCCTTATTTTGACTTTGGAGTCGTACAAATAGAAAAATACCATGTCGTCTTAAAGAAATTTCAACACATCCGTGTCACTTCCAAGAATATCTATGGTCAATTTGATCAACATATAACGTCAACAATTTAAAAAGGTCAACTGTGTCGACTTTATCTGATCCATTGGCAGAAACTGAAATTAATACTCGTTACGTTTTCATGGTTCAATCATCTGGAACTAAATCGTTCCTGATTCGTTGCCATGGAATGGTCCTTCAGCATGGATGCCACCATGTTACTATGGTAACCAAGAACAGACAAACCAAAACAATAACTTTTTGAGGGCCTCCAACAAAGCTCCAGCAGAAAACTCAGAGGCAGAAGAATTGACGATAAAACCCTTGAGCACGTCTCTCTGTGTTTTTCTTCTGCTTCACACAGAGTGATTTCATGCAGCTGCTTTTGATGAAGATCTTCAAACTGAATTTTCAAACGCTGCTCATACACCACACCGTGAACTGCAGACATTTCGTTTGCCCCGTCCTGGGGTCGTTTCAAACTTAACCCGTTCGGAGCAGCGAGCTTGTTGCCGTGGAGACGGACAAACCAGCTCATGACAACAATGAGTGAAGAGCAAGCAACACAAGAGGGAGAGAGGGGAAATCGACCAGAGAGACTCATCATCAGTTTATAGGACACACAGCCCAGTGAGCTGCCACATGGATGTTGTCAAAGGGATCATTTAAAGGTGCAGTGTGTAAAAATCATTGTACGTTTTGGTCACTTCAATCTGTAGATAAAAATCATATGACGCCATTTTTACGAAGGCATGCCAGTTTTTCCACATTACCCCAAAATGAGCCCTTTACTGTATATTTACACCAGGAGCTGGTCCTCTTCTATGGGGGCCACCATGTTTTTTTACAGTAGCCCAGAGTGGACATGCTTCACATCTTCTGGGCTTTATGGTCAACCGAGGGTTGCCATGGGTTCCCCTGCATGCTTGAAAGGGAAGTTGAGGGACGCAACGTGTAACTTTCGCCAATCGTACACACGGCGGCCTAAAGATAAGATCCAGGTTGGACTGTTGATGAGTTTCCCTGGAAGACAGCAGGCAACACACAGGCCGGCCAACAAGGCTGGTGACAGAGTGTGTGAAAGCGCATGTAGTGACGGCTCGTCCCACAGGCACGGCTCATCAGCAATGAGGCAAAGGGATGAAAGCGGAGAGAGGGAGAGGGATGGTTGGTGACACAAGGAGGAAGACGGGAGGGACAGGGTTGTCTCGTTTTGTCTCTCTCTCTCTCTCTCTCTCTCTCTCTCGCTCTGTTATCTCTTTGAATTTTGGCACGTGGCGGCACTCACCGACTCCGGGCCCGGTGACAGAGTTGGCTGGCTTGTTTTGTGCAGAAGCGGCGGCGGCCACGGCAGTGCCGTATCCGCCCTTACAGAAATCCCCACTCCCTGAAGCCTGGCCCACATCCTCATAGCCTGCAACAGTCAGACACACAGCCGCAGCCCACAGCATTAGACACACCAGGCAGGGGAAGGGAGGGGGGTGGGGGGGTGTGTTGGAGGGGGTGGGGGGCGTGGGGGCAGACCCGCCTCAAACAGCGTTCGCAAATGATCCGTGGCGTCGGTTTGAAACTCTACCACATGGACGGGTTTCACCCAAATCACGACAATGGGAGTTCTCGTGTCACGGCGATAATCTGAGCTTCGACACCAACCGCATTGTCCTGCCTGGAGAAATCCCACCCATCCAGTACAACAGGCAGGTCCGGTTCAACGCCAACTGGCATTTGCGATTACTGTTTGACCCATGTCTGTTTGGAGGGGAGGGAGGGGGGGGGGGGGCAGGCAGGGGGGGGGCGGGGCCAGGAAGCGGGGGGGGGGGGGGGGTGCAGGCAGGGGAGGGTGGGGGGTGTGTCTGGGAGGGGGAAAGTGAGCTTAAGTTGGGTGATGGCAGAAAGCAGCAGATGGTGCAGCTTGGAGCAAACAGGTGTTGCACGTGTGACCGAAAGGTAGGTAATGATGAATCTAACCAGGAGATGTAAACAAACAAACAAACAAACAAACTGTGGCAATATGAAATAAAAAGGAAATCAAAAAAAGTGGGAGTAGAATCCAGAAGGAGGTTCAGGAGGGTGATGGTGCTCCGCTGTGCTGTCATGACTGTGTGTGTGTGTGTGAGAATGTGTGAGAGTGTGTGTGTGGGTTTGCAAGGCATGACATGAACAGTGAAGCCTCCACTTTGAAAAATGATCATGATGAGTGATGGAGAACTGAAGGAAATGATGATCTAACCCCTGGATTCAGAATGACAGTAGTTAGGATGGATGGATGGAGGCCTACATATATTTCCATCAAGTCACCGGGTGATGGCTCCCTTAGCTCTCCCACCCTTACACACTCCTGCCCACACTGGAGCTTGAGCCGCCGCTCCAGCATGAGCCAGTGTGCATGCACTGAGAGAGCGAGCCAGTCATTAGGCTTGCGGACTCCATTTCGGATCTTTCACGCACAGTTTGCTGCTGCAACAGAGCTCGCTAGCAAGCCAACGGGACCACAGGCTCGAAATCAAGCACACGCGTCGTTGGTGTCACACCAGAGTCGATTTGTAAATAGTGGGCCACAGGACTGATGGAGGATACTGAATCATTTAGCTTTGGTAACTGTCTGTTCACTCATTAGCATTAAAAGCTGATTTCATCATAAATGACACTTCATTGTGCAGCCGTGGAATAATAACTCAAGCACTGATGACTGCTTCAAAGATGGAGCTGCATTTCAATTCAAGCTCATGGTTAATTGTTTGGAATGTGATATTCTTGGTGCTTGGTGAAGCCGCACAGCTCAAAAATGAGATGTTCACTCCACAACAAAGAGTTCAGTGGGCCCGAATAACAAGTCAGTTATTGACGATACAGAGCAGGACCGGCGTGGCCCCCTCTGTACAAGCCATTTCTGCATATTTTAGTGCCTCACCAGTGCTGTATCCATGGGAACCATATCCACTAGCCTGTTGGAAAGGTGCCGCTGAGGCGTTGACGCCGACATTCACACCATGCTGCTTTGACGAGGTAGGTGCCACCTGGGGTAAAAAAAGAAAAGAACAGCAGGGTAAATATAATTGCAACAGATAATGCACTTGTTTTGCTCATTATGAGAAAATATTACAGACAAGCTATGACTCCAAAAGCGCTCTGAATCGTGGAGTTCTCTCACCGGAAACACAGCAGGTCCGTACTGGAAGGTGTTGGGTAGACCTGGCATGCCCGTGTAGTATGGGAGACTAGTGTAGCTGTAGCCGGGTGGCAGCGCCGGGTTGAGGAAGGTCTGCTGTGTGGTGTGATGCGTCTGTGTCTGGTTCTGTTGCGTCTGAGCTAATGTGGTGGCGGGAGCCGGGGACGACGCGTCACCTCGGCCGAACTTTGAGAGGTCGCCTGCAGGAGAGACAGGAGGGATGGTGAGATTACTAAAAAAATAAAAAATAAAAAATAAAAAAATGGGTACGAAAGACCGCGAAAGCTGCAGGTGAGGGAAAGAAGAGAGGACGCTCACCCGAGTAAGGGTTGTTCGTCAGGCTGCCTTCCCTGCCAGTCAGTGCTGTCGTGGGAGTCGCAAATGGGATGCTGTAATAATCCTGAAAAGATCGAAAAACAAAAGTCCGACCTTAAAAAGCAAAACAAATATACAAGTATGACCGGTGCACCGTTCTGATTCCGGCAGATGAACTCACCAGCGGTATTCTTGTCTGAAGCATCTGCAGGTCGTCATAGCCGTACACCTGAGGCTGAGACGAGACCAGGGAGGAGAGAATATTGTGAAATTGTGGAACACGTGGGTAGAAAATTTTGCCTCGAGTGAACTTACAGGGTAGGCATGTAATAGTCCCGGGGCCATGATGTATGGGTTGGGCAGTAGAGGGGGCACTCCTGGTGGCAGGTTTGGAGGTGCTTTCCCTGTATGGTGTAAAATATTAAGAGCATGTTGATTTCCTATAAGAATTTTAAATCATTCATGTTCGACGTTAGTGTTGTTCTCAAACCATTTTCAAAACTAGAGTTAGTTGCTTGTGGTTGCCTCCAACCTCCAGTCAAGCCAGTTATGTAAACTATGTAAACAATGAATTGACTCTCAAACTGATAGACTAACATATTCATGATATCATGTGTCCAATTCTCTAAAATGTCCTGCATTAAAATAAACAGCATGTCCGCGTCACACCAGCAGAGGGCAGAGTGGAAATCAACTGACAAGCAAAAAAAAAAAAAAAATTGTTTCAAAAGGACAAGCAAACTGAGGGGACAGATGAGTCAGAGTTGCTGCCAGCGATGCAGAGGAAACAGAGACCAATCACACAGCCCCAGATAAACAACAAAGGAGTTCTTATCGAATAAAGGTTCAGTACGTGTCATCTCATCATGTACAGAGCATGATAACCTACAAACACTTTTCTAGTGGATGCAGCCGAGGTAGTGAGGCAATACCACAAATAAATAAAACCCTCCATTGTGAAGGAAAATATTACACGAGTAATCTTAACATGTGATAATATATCACTATACTTCAAAACAACTTTTTTTTTTGGTTCCGCCTTATAATCAATGGATATAGGCAACATTGACATTTTGTAATCCATGCATTTGGTGGAACCAGTGTCCCTCTCGAGTTTCGCTCGAACCTGAGGATGCTGCAGAACTGCGAGAGGATGAGGAAGTAGCCGACGAGGGAATGGTCAAAGCCGCAGAGGAGATCGAAATGGCGGTGGCCGCTATGGGTGGAGCGCACATGGAGGCAGTGTTGAGACCCATGGCCAGACTGCTGACGGCGCCGAGGCCGGAGGGGGCGGAGACTGTGGCACAGCCCACCGAGGACACTTGAGGGGCTCCCAGGGACACGTGTGCCGCCGCCGCCGCTGCAGCCGCCGCCGCCGCGGAAGAGGAGGGTGGGACCGACGACGACGGTACGGCTGAGACGGAGGAGGGGAAGGAGGAGTGCAGGATCGGGTCGCCGTCCACGCTCGGATGCTACGAGAAGCAGAGAAACGAACCAGAGGGATGGAGTCAGGACTCAAGAAATTACTTTTCCATTAGGGAGAATGGCCGTGTAATGCTTCCGTCCGTCATCACAAGAAATGTGGCTTTTAAAAGGCGCAGATGGATGAGGGAGATATCCTGTCCTGCCTAAGAATGTGATAGACCGATGCTATCTGCAGTTTCAATTTATAGCTATTTGCCTGGTTTTACAAAAGTAGTCCCATGTTCTTGGTTGTGTTATTTCTGTGGACACAAAAATAAACAAACCAATAAGCTTGAGTTGGATGTTCGCACCGATGATGCTGCAAGGTTGTTTTGTTGTGACGGGTGAGAGCTGTAAAAAAAAAAAATAGAAAGAAAGAAAGAAAGAGAGCATGGTTAAACCACATCACACTCGGTGCTCGATATATTTGTGGGTTTTCATTTAGCGGAATCTCACTTGTTGTGCTGAGGGGGAGGAATGGTGCTCGGGGGCAGGTCTTCGCTGTGGCCCAGAGCACTTAGGGATGTCTGATTGGATGTCGTCAGCAAGGAGGCGGGGCCTGAGCCACTGTCTGTCAAAGTTCCCATGCTGGAGACGGATGCCGCCGTGACTGAATCGGAGGGCGGCTTGACTGAGACTGCAGAGCCTGCTGCAGCTGCAGAGAGAGCGATGAGGGCGAAGGATGCACAGTCAGTGTCTCAGACTATTTCAACAATGCCATTTGGAGCTTTGTGTGTGGCCACTAACCTTCCACGGATTGCGTTGCCTGTATTGAACTGAAGCCATTCTGCAACACAAACAATGGAGGTGAGCTCACGGGTTGCTATGGAAACCATTGATAACAAGTTGAAGGGTGTTGGGCTCTTGGTGGAACCAGCAGTGCATTACAATGAGCACAAACACTGCAAATGAAGCGTTGGCACAATGAGGGGAGAGAGAGGAATATCATCTGCAGTGGGTCGAACCAATTCGTATATAGTCTTAAGAAGTGGGCGGGGTTGATGTTCTTCAGTCAAAGCCTTCTCTCTGGAAAGGTAGCAAGAGCAGGCTACTTGGGAAAAAAAAACGCCGATACATACCGCACCCTCCCATCGGGGCCTCTAGCGAAAGCTCCGCCCTCATTACAAATAGTAAAAATGCATAGCCTGACGGGAGGAGACGGTGCCTCGAGGACATCTCTGTTGACATCAGCTATGTCGTGTGACTCCTGAACGTCTGGCTATGTTTCCGCTGTGTTTTTACTCTTGTGCACCTTGGGAATGTGTGCAATGAGGGGGGGGGGGGGGGGGGGGGGGGTTCATTCAGGAGAGTAATACATCACCCATTGTTTACGTTCAAGGCTCGAGGCGCACTTACCTTGGGCTGCATGTCCTTCTGGGGGGAGGAGGAAACGGAGGGAGGGTAACGTCGTGTCTGAGGCGCTCTCTGGTCGTACAGGTCCATCTGACTGGAGTTGGACAGAGCGGGAGTCGACTCACTGCAGAGTGTGATGTGCAGACATGACTCAGTATGACGGTGTTCTTAGAGAACGATCTGTGGCTCAAACCGATGACTCAGATACTCCGGTGGCACCAACCTGTTGGGGCTTGTGTAGAGACTGTTCTGAACCTGGTTGGCCGGCGACGTGGTGGAAGGGGTGGACTCGTACTCTGGCAGCACTGGTTCTGACCCAAACTGCAGTGCCCCGAACTGGAGGTTGAGGCCTGAAATATCCGTCGAGCCGGGCATCTCCACGGCCATCGCTGGAATCTGAGGGAGAATACAATTCCATGTGTGAATTGTAGAGTGAAAAAACAAAAAACAAAAAAAAAAGTATTCCACTTGGACGTGTGACCTCAGTTTTTCAACGTTACCTTGGTGGTGATGGAAGTCCTCTTCTTCTGCTGTTTAAGCTTGTGTTGCTGCAGAGGCAGTGGACTCGAACCCTGGGCATCTGAGGAACTGGGAGAGACCTGCTGACCGAGAGAGGGGACTGCTGCCATTTTGGGGAGGGCTGAAGCAGGCGGAGGCACCGCATGGGGCGAGGGCGTCGTTTGTGGGGGTAAGGAAGAGGACGAGGGGACAGAGGAGGGGGGAGGCAGGCCTTTGTCCTGCAGGAAAACATCCAACATGGACGACGTTGCGGTGGCGGCCTGGTAAGGCTGCCGCTTGGTAAAGGGCGAGTGGACCACGGAGTCCGGCTGAGTTTTCATATCTGGACAAAGAACACAGGCGGAAAGTTACGGAAGAAGAGTTGTTTCAGACTGTGCCACCAGAGGAGTGTTCGGTTCAGGGTGCGACCTCACCATATTGTCCCAGTGAGGTGGCACTGGTGTCCCAGGATGAGGGGGATGTGTTGGGGGGTCCAGTCTGGGAATGCTGGGCTGCCAACTGGGCCAGTGCCTGAGCCGTTTTATACTGCTCAAGGAACTGGGAGCCAGTGGTCCCTGTGCTGCCTCCTTTAGGGTCCCCCACCTCCCCGAATCCCTTACCCAGCATGCTGACCTGTAATATCGGTAGATTACAATGAGACACATCATTACCGCAATACTGCAGATTCAGCTGTTCAGGCCTCCACCGGTAATTACACCACAGAAACAATGGCCGCCTCCTTTTCCCGAGTGGTCGAGTTATGACAAGGTGAATTTTGCATCAGTCAGCATTTTCATTTTTCAATGGATTTTTTTTCCAGAATGAGTCTCACCATGTTGTGCTGGGGGTACGGGGTGCTGGAGGGTGTTTGGGACAGCGGCGGGCCTTGCTTGGAATTGCTAAAAACCAGTGACTGGGACAAGGATGGAGGCTGGGCGGCTTCCATGGGTGGAGTTTCCGTCTCTGCAGAGGAGGAGGGAGGAGTCTTCCCCAAGAGAACGGCAAGGTCGATCCTAAAGTGAGAAAGAAATCTAATCAGGGCACAACAGACATCTAATTCGGTCGGAGCTGCAAATATCGTTTTATTGCCGATAAGTAAAAAGTATATATACTGTTTTGGGGTGTGCGAGCATGGCAGGAAGTGTCCTAGTTTGCTACAGTAACGGAGCTAGCTTGCTGCAGCGAGATGCAGCTGGTACCGGGGACGATAAGCTCGGAAGAAAGCACACGAGCGTCACGCCAACGTCATTTTCTCAGAAAGGCATGACCTGAGTCACTCCACTTAATCACTTAAGAGCCGACCACAGGCTGACGGAGGAAACCCAGCACGTCAAGGCATATCTCATTTTTTTTGCTGATCCAACAGTCTCTTCTCGTACTGGCATTAAAAGATTTTTTTTAACAACAATAAGTCGCGAAATGTACCGTTACGTTTAGTGTCGATCCTGCAATAGCAGTTTGCTGGAAAGTATGAGTCATGATATCAAAGTGAGCATCAATGACCCACCTCTGTCCTTTGGTGATGGTCACATTCTCCTGAGGAAGAGGCACTGATGCCACACTGGAGGAGGTGAATATCTTGGTCTGGGAAGAAAGATGTAGAGTTTGGGTTGAAATTGCATTGCTCACATTATTTCATGTTTAGAGACTGAGGTGAAACACTCACATCCCCCTTCCAATCTTCAGTGCCCCATTCCTCTGTGGGAGTCCTCCAGGCACCTGTGAGCCGGACAGATGAAGTGATTTGTGTTGTAATGGATCAAAGAGAAGCAGCGGAATGATGTTCAGAACAAGATGTGAAAACAGGTTTACCAGGAGCAGAGTCAAACTTGGGCGGGTGAGTTATCCCCTCTGCCGTGGTGTATTCCAACTCTGCTAAAATAAAAAAAATAAAAATAAGAGGTCAAAAATTTAGGGGTTAATTAAAATGGAAGGGAAAAGCAAAGACGAGGTAATTGCAAAAGATGCTTTTCATTAGCGGACACAATTATCTGGACATGATGCCCAGAGAAGGCGTCTCCTTCCCGAGTCAAGCGCTGAATTGTCTTCTATATGCATGCGAACCTTTTAATCTCCACTGAAGCCTCTTTGTGTTTTTCCAGACTCCATTTTTTCGCTTGATTGGGATGGTAAACAGATGCTGCGCTGATCAGATTTACGTCACTAACTGAAGGGGCGACCTCTCTAAATCAACTTACGAGCCGACTCCTCCGGCTCCATGCTTCCCGTGTTGTCCCAGGTGCTGCCCCCTCCGTAGTTTTCTTCCGTCTGGGCCGGCTCTGCATAGTCAGCTGGGTTGAACGTTCTGTGAATGACGGCGATAATGAAAATAAGATAAGCTTCGAGCTTTGGATTTACACACGTACTGGCTAATTCCAGCAGGTGGGCGCTAACACACACACACACACACATACCTGAGGTCTACTTTTCCTACTGTGGTTTATTTTCTTACTCAGCAACTTACATAACTATTTAGGGCTCAGCTTCCTCCAGCTGAAGGCTCAGGCAGAGTCTTGGACTTGGTGTTGAAGTTGCATACAGTATATAGCAGGCCCTTTGCCTTAAGACCAATTCCAAGTATTTCTTAGAACCTAGAACAGCCTTCAGACAAGTAGATAAAGGGGCGAGGGGCCCATTGATTTGTCCATTCGTGGCTCATCTTAGTATCAATTCTGTACCAGCGGGCAGACTTGATACTAAACTTCAGGCTTGTTGGTATTAAACATCACATCATGATCTAACAGTGGGTGCAGCTCGGTGGTAGAGCATGCGCCTTCAATGCACGAGGTTGTTGGGTCAATTCCCAGCCTCTTCATCCACCCTCAAACGTAGGTTGCGTTGGGTAAAAGCATCTGCTAAATGAAATTAGAGAATTGTAATAATGTCTTGTATTGCATCATCTTGTTTAATGGCACTCAGAAGTCTCCCTAAAGGACGCAAGAACAACAGATGCACCAGAGGCAATTCCGTCGACTCCTGCACTACGTAGTATCATATGTGGGCCTCTAATCCATCTGCCGTTAGAGGGAGAGTAATGGCAACGATCACGGGAAGTGAAAGTTGAAGATGAAGCGCTCGGTTGGTCAGACCACAATCCTTCAGTGGCAGCAGCCTCTTGAAGCCAAATGCTTTTAATCCAACACACAACACGTCTCTCGGCGAGGCAGCGACGTGAAACAAGCCAGTGTGCGTTTGGACATGGTCGAATCCCAATCCCAAGAAATGCACACAAAGCAATCACAAACACAAACTACTGCTGGAGGAGGGTGGAAGTCAATGTAGCAATCCTTTTCATAATGCGTGAGGTGTCCACGCTCATGTTTTCTAAACGCAGTCATCGGACACAATGGATCCACTTGATAGTGGTACGGTGAGTGGAATGCTACTGTGAAAGCGTGGTGGTACCACATGGCAGTCACAGCATAGCATGTAAATATGAAGGGTTCATTCCAGGGTAATAAAAACACTTTATACAAATAGGGGATTATACTGTCACACAAAAGATTAGGATTATTTATAGGTTACTTTATATTCCATTTCTGCCAAGTGGAATGTAAAGTTACTTCGACTGCATTTTACACAATGGATCTTTTATGCTATTACTCCAAACTTGTTGCATTTCATCTTCCCATTAGGGGAAACCTTGACCATCTTATCTCTAAAAACAGTGTCGAACACAAAACCTCCTCCCAGGAAAGTGCAGCAGCAATTCCTTCATTTTTCCTCGCTGTGTTACAAAATATATAAAACTGTGAAAAAGTTGATGCACGCAAACACTGAGAAGCCTGTGAGAATTCAGCTCCCATCTCTTCCCTTGGTTTCTTCCACCCGAGGATTCAAACACAAAGGCTTTTTAACAGTGACTCCAGAGAGGCAGCAGTGTAAATGAGCCAACCGACGCTGTGCTGCAACTGCAAACAACTGGCTACGTGATGAATGGAGCTGTGTTCCCTCGTTCTTTGCAATATCTTGTCCCAGCAAAATGATACTTCTATTTTGAAAAGGGGTCCAAAGCGCTTCATTTGTTCCATAATAATGAATTCCTCCGATTACTCAAGCGCTTTCATAGCAGCATTAGAACACATGCTCCTTTAACAACACTACCGTCATTTCCAACAGAGTGTTGGTTAATGGTACAGTCAAGTGTGTAAGATTTTGTTGACTCAAAGGATGTTATACTTTGTACATTCTGGGCTACTGTGTAAACATGATGGTGTGACATGATGGCTTCCTAAAAGAGGACCCACAATCAACTTATGATGAACGTTGAATTCAATAAAGCAATTATACAATTGAAAAACAACCTCGGTATTAACTCATACTCCCAAGAGGAGAAATGGAATATTTGACCAAGATCTTACACACTGGAGCTTTAAGTTGAAACATGAGTACAGTAAAAGGTAAAAAAAAAAATGTTTGGCTGGGACTTGCACTGCGCTGGCTGCTGTAACGTCATTTCAAAAGCACCGACAATAACACAGGCATTACATCATCATTTTCTCATCAATCTGATCACCAGATCGGCTCAGAGGCAGCTTCCTGTAAGACCGTGTTTGAATGACATTGAAGCCGAGCTCCTAAAGCGTGACCGCTGGCAGCAGGAGGCCAAAACCATCACGGAAACAGGGGCAGTAGGTTAGGTTACATAAAAACACTGTAGTTTGCAACCTGCATGACCTCAAGCAGGAATACACACACACACACACACACACACAACACACACACACACGCCTCTCAAAGACATGCATGTCAATGTGTCCACCATCCCAAGTAAAACAGGGGAGGGTATTGACAGAGAAGCAGGCCATAAGAAAAGCACTTCAACCGTAGGAGCCTCGGTGTACAAATATACTTTCATGCCACACACTTGGCTTTAGAGTACATATTTAAAATGCGTTTTAGAAGGAGATAATAATCTTCAGCCTCCTCTCGTGTGGGAGCATCTCAGCTCTCGACCTCCCTGAAGAAAGCACTTTATGACATATGCACCACTACAGCGTCATTCAAGGGGATTTAAAAGAAACAAACCCTCTGCCTCCAAATAAACAAAACAAAACAAGAAAGCCATCAGAGTTGAAAGAAGAACTTCCTCTGTTCAGATACTCTGCTACATAAAAGCCACAGACTGAAGTTAACCCGTTGGCTCCCTGGCATTCCTTTAATCCCAAAACTCACTCAAAATAAAAATGTTTACGCACCGAGCAGCCAGCTCTCTGCAAAGACTTATTCAGCCCACGCTGCTCAATCCCATTGGCTGACGTATGTTCTTCCTCCTTTGGATTAAGGCTAAACAACAGGCAGGGGTCCTGCTCCCCGGTGACCATGGCAACAGGTATAAGTGGAACAAAAGGCCTTGTGGGTTTTAGGCAATGCAGGTGTTCTCTTACCCCATGCCCTGCGCTGAAAATCTGCCTCCTCGCCGTCCAGACACTCCTGCGGAGACAATGACAGCTTACTTCAGTTTCTTGTATTGAAAAGACGGGCAGCATCTCATTTACATATCATACGAATATGTGCGACGATACATGTGCCGGTTCATATCATTCCTGGTCGTTCGTTTCACTGTAGAACTTTTAATAATTTAAGTGATTGGCTAATAAACATGGTGGAGAGTCAATGTGGCTTAGAGCAGTGCAACTCGCAAACTAAAGGACTTTGACCTCCCCATGGAGAAAGAAACAAGGAGATAACATGAAGATGCTTCTGTAGCGTGTGAGTGTGGTTTGAAGAGACAAAGTTTGACGAGGACCTAAAAAACATATTTTGCAATTTACACTGCAGCCTGGACACCACAGGAGCCAAAAACGTTTTTTATCTCACCCATGGAAGAATCACATGAGCCAGCGAGGGAGAGTAATCGAACGGGAAATTGAAGTGTGATACAAAATACGGGGAAATGACCTCATGACCTCAATTTCAACATTAAAAAATGGCAAGATATGCACCATTATCTGAGGAGGGATGTTTGGACGTATCACACAGCCCAACCTAAGATCCCACTGTGTTTTGATTGGAACCATTTCCTCCACCAAAGACAATTACAGCCACTTACCGACAGTCCCTCTTCCTCTGCCTCTTCCCCTCCGGCCTCGCTCTGCGCCTCGCTCTGCACCTCTTCCGGCTATTCCAGCCTTGCCACCATCCAGGCCGTTCTCCTGACCACGAACTGAGGGTGAAGAAGAGAGAGAGAGAGAGAGAGAGAGAGACAGTGGAATCAAGTTTGGACATGAGACATAAAGCAGATGATGGGTGTATGTTCTGTGACAGAGCCCAAATAACCATTCACTCAATACGTCACTGGTTATGATGAAGCAGTGAGTGAATGCATGCTCGGTCCACATGAATAACATCCTGGTATATCAGTGGGTTATGATGTTGACCAATGATAAGTTTATCTCCTCCCTCGAACCAGGAAGTGCTGTGCTGTAGCTTTCAATAGTTTAGCCTGGTTTGTTTCCTGGTGAAGTCTAGAGGCTACAACTATTAAAAGACTCCTTAGCTGGTGAACAATGGAGGCTCTCAGGGGTCAGTTTGCCTACTACATACAGTATGTAATGTTTCATAGCACAGCAACGCAACAAAGTAGGATAAGCCAAAAATGATAGTCATGGTAAACACTCACACTCTCGCCCCCTGCTGGCTCCGCGTCCCTTACGTGGAGCTCCACCGCGACGACGTGCGACATCTTTCTCTCCCCCTTTCTCCCGGTTCTCTTTCCCTTCCTCTCCACTTTCTGCTTGGCTCGTCTCCTTCTGGCCCGACACCCCTTTCTTCTTCCCCACCATTTCCCAAGAGTCCTGGAGAAGGTTAGTTAAGACGGGAACCGTGACTATCAGCCTGTGTACTGCTGCACTTACGGCTCTTTCAGTATCGCAAAATAACTGATGTTACATTATTATATCCATCTAAACCAGGGTGGCCCTGCTTTCGCCAACAGTGCTAAGCTCTCCCACAAAGCCAATACTCACAGTGTCTGGGCTGCCCTCCAGCAACACGTTAATAGCTCTGTTGACATCGCCATTGCAGTCGTGCAGTGCGATCATGGACTCGTCCTGGTCTTTGCCTGTGATGTCAATCAGCTGCAAAAGACAAAATCGACAGGTTGAGACATACAGGTGACTTTCCACGCTTAGAATGAAACCATTGAGAATGATACTCTTTGAACGTATAGTGTTCAAAATATTCAAAGGACGCCGTCGCGTGCAAAGGTAAATATGATTCACATATGACTACTGACAACTGCCAACTCCTCTTTCAGAGGGAGGTCAGAGCACTGGATCAGCTACAGAATAGTACAAACTAGCAATAAAGATTCTGTGAGGTGGTTATGAAACTTCAGGACCAGGTCAGTCCTCCATCGTGATGACATATATAATAAGGGGCCAAATGAGATATTATAATTGTAGACTGAAAATAAGTTGAAAGCCACATGGGTAGAAGAAAGTGGCAATATGGCTTTGATATATGATGATACATGATTAACAGTTAAAAACCTAATTCCCTATTTTTTCAATAGTTACAGGTAATTACAGTCATCCATTGTTTGATATTGTCCACTAATGAGAGAGCTATTGAGTCATCCAGCAATACAGCACTGAATGTCGCGACAATCCCTTTCCTCACTTGACATCTGTCAAACTGACATGTACATTCAATGCAAACCACGACGGTTAAAACCAACACCTGCGTCATCTATTTACAGATCAAACACAAAGGAGAACTATGTGAGTGGGAGGTGGCACAAGAGCAAGCTGTGCATCTACTCACCTGTTTGACCTTCTCTTCAAAGTCCGCATCATTGTGGTCTGAAATCACCTGCGCGAGTCGAATCTGCTCTGCGGTGGCCTGTTCCAAGAGAACATCCAACATCAACAGACGGAAAGCACAAGCTTTGGTTTGTGTGACACATTTTGTCTTTGCATTTTAGGGCATAGGCGTCATGTCCAGCTAGATTGATCCATCCATCTTTCCAAACAACATTTGCTTTTGTGACATTGAATTTGAGAGAACTACAGACAGTGGTTCCCTTTGTTGTTGTTGTTGTTGTTGGACCTGTGGTCGGTGTGATTTAGACAGTGGGTGTAATCCAAAAGCGGAAAAGCAGGGATTCACCCTGGGGCTGTCAAAATATTTTGTCACCGTCCTGATAATCCTGTGGCCCCATCCGAATTTTACTCTGGGAACTTTTCAAGTTGCTATTTGGGGATGCAAGTTATATCAGTTAACCGTCCCATCTGGTGATGAATGCAAGACTTAACCCATGCAAACCCGTCGCCCCTGGTGGAAACCATCATGATCACACAGGTGAGGTGAGGTGAGGTGGGGTGGGGTGGGGTGAGGGGGGTACCTGAGGCCTCTGCTTGTGCTGTGTCTGGCTCTGTGTCTGGCCCTGTGTCTGCTCCCAGCTGCCCCGGGCACGGTTCCCGCCCATGGACGTCATCATTTACAGTATATACAAATAACAGTATTTACAAAGGAATATCACCTGAAAAGAGAGAGATGGGAGAGCCATTACAGACCTGCGACCTATTTATAAATCATACATGACTCGTGGACATCAACAGCACTTCCTCAAACTGGCTGGTAGTTGCCCGTCAAGTGGGAGATGCTCAGGCTCAGCTATGACAAGTGCCTTTGACTATTTGCGGGCCAAAAAACTCATATCTAGAATAGGATCTCAGTTCTAAGCCAGCTGAGGTTTAGGCTCAGGAAGTCAGGGTGCCACACTACACTGGGTGTTGCTGCATACTTCTCTGACATGTCCTGGTTCACTTATTTACCTCTGACGAATATTATGCAACGACTGCAACATCAAAATAACCCCAGCAGTCTCCAGTAGCCTTTGTGGCGAAACGTCAGGTGTGATCAAAACACCCTCTACATGTCAGATAATACTGATTAAAACATGAAAGACGAGGAGAGGACACAAACACAGTTGAGTCAGCCAGCTACATCTGCTGCTGAGCAGCCGAACGTTAACCTAGCTGCCGCTTAATCTTGCATATGTTACGTAAAACCAGGTTAGCCCACAAACTAGCCACACAGCCAGGCCCATGTTGGTCATATCTAATTCAACCAGCCAGCCACATGGCCAAAAGGCTAGCCAGCTGGCTAATAGTCGGAGGGGAAGGCAGCCAGGGTACAAGCCCTGGTGGGCTTCCGCTTCTCATCGCTTCACCTCATGGCGACTGAGATGCTAACTTTAGCAGGCGCTAGCTGGCTATGTAGCTAGCTGGCTAACCAGCTAGCAATAACAGGCAATGCAACGCCGGACTGTTAGCATTAGCTCACTAAGCGTGGTTGTCAACAAGTTAACTGGCGAACCGACAACGAGCAAAGCTTTCGCGTTCGGCCGGGTGAAGCAAAAAAACACCGCCCATGTAACCGCGTTCACACCGCCAATGACTGATAGCCATGCTAACCCATGAACTAACGTCGTCCCACCTAGCTAGGACACATTAGCCAGCTAGCTACGCCAGCACAACAGTTTCTCCAAAAACTGCAACACTACTCCGTAATATACCCGCTTAGACTTGCCCAAGTGTAATCTAAGTGACCGGGTTCTCGACACGGAAAACACCGAGGCTAATGGCAGGCCTGCAGGCCCCTAAAATGAAAATAAATAACAAGCGATACTGACCAGAAACCCGGCTCAATATTAACACACAGCCACACAACCGACCGACAAGTGGTCTCGGTGTCGAGCTTCGAGTCGGATTCAGGACAGGATATTTACTCCTAAGCCCCGAGCTGGTGCAACTAAGAAGAGAAAACACAGGGAGCCGACTCTCTGACACAATAAGCGAGAGACAGTGAATTTACCTGTTTCTTTTCCACTCTGACACCACGGAGAGATGCGTCACGTGGTCCACACAAGCGCTTCGAGGAAAGTGGAGCTACAGCATGTGATCACTCACTCGCTCACTCACTCACTCATACATTGATTTCATCAACCATGTCACAGCATCTGTCAGTGTCATCATCCAGTGATCAGCTGGGTAAATAATCACACAGGGATGGCGATTGATGTGTGACATTAACATTTGCATGACACGAGCGTCTCCTGTTAAAACAGAGAGATGGTTCCATCAAATGCATACAGTGATAAAATGGCCATATGCTTCAGTGTTATTTAAATATTACAAATGTAAGAGTCCATGTAAACTTTTATGAAGTTCCAATTTAAAATGCATGGGTGCAATAGACTGAAACTGACATTGAACACAGAATAAATACATGTGAATGTTTTCCTACATCATTTGAAGACCAGGGTTAAGGTGAGGGGATCTTACCTGCAACATTCAAGTTCACCACTAGACGTCATCAAATATTACCTTTAATACACACGATGCACTTTGTACCCTTATAGACAAAAGTATGAAAGGGAGCAGGTGTTTGATTTGACTGAGCTTATGTTCATATCTATTCATGTAAAGGCACTTGTCATATTCTGCTGACTATGTAACATTTCAAATAATAAATGCAAATGACAAATGTGTATCAATGAGTTATTAAAAGTGTACTATCATATAATTAAGCTGGGAAATGTTAATAGTACTACTTCTGCCAGTTTCACTTAATAATAATAATGAAAATATTTGTATTTACATTTGTATCTATTTAGTTTTTTTTATAGTGAGAATGATAACATCACACATTCAATAACAACAATAACATCACACACTTATTACAAACACAATTAAGAATATGCCGCAGGTACAGTACCGTTGTTATTACGGTAATTCTTAGGGTCGTAAATCAGCAGCAACTGTCGAAATTCCTCAGCACAGGAAGCCCAAGACAAACTACGTAATTTCACGGTAGATAATGCAGAACGTCCAGAGGGATGTTTTCACGGATTTATTGTAGTAATTTATCTGCTCAGAAACTTCATTTAAAAGCTGTAATGTGATTCGCATTTCCTTGTCCGTGGCTACCTGCTTATTTTCCTCAATATGACAGACAGACCGACTGTTAGCCTCCTAGCTAGTGTAGCATCACACACTCTATGCTAACAAGCTAGGTGACCCGGGGATAAGGTGCAAACACACACACACACACACACACATACACACGCACTCACACACACACACACACACAGTAAATATGGCAGAGTCGCCGCCGCTGTCAGGCGTCAATGTTGTTTTGGTCATGGCCTACGGGAGTCTGGTAAGTCGCCCAGTCACAGTCTTGGTAGCTTTCCATTGCTAGCTAATGATGCTAACGCAGAGACACCATCCTGTTGTTGTTTGTGTTTCTGTTCCGGCGCAGGTGTTTGTGTTGTTGTTTATCTTCGTGAAAAGACAAATCATGAGGTTCGCAATGAGGTCCCGCCGGGGACCACATGCACCCATTGGCCACAATGCACCCAAGGTAAAGCGAATAAGAGTATCACACGTTGTGTTGTCTTAATACAGAACATGTAGTATTAAGAGTACTATGTGTATTATTTGTGTGTGTGTGTGTGTGTGTTTGTGTGTGTGTGAATCACTCCTCAGGGTCTGAGGGAGGAGATTGACGCCACACTTTCCAAAGTCCAGGAGATCTGCTTCGAGCCTCGTCTCCTGTCGGAGGAGGATGACAGACTGAGGCAGGGCTTACAGATCAGTGAGTGGTCTCTCTCAGACCAATTCCATATTAAAGGCATAATCTGAATAGTTTCTGTAGTTTATAGACAAACAATGCCACCTAGTCGTTGGCAGGAATTCAGAAATGACATGTGGATTGGTCGTTTATATTGGTCACGATCACTGTTACTTATATTTGTTTTCCTGAAGGTTGCTACAACTACCTGTACCGGATGAAAGCTCTGGACGCCATCCGTGACTCAGGTGAAACTTAATCACGCAGCGAATGTTAGCGATGCTGCAGATGCACCATTAATTATCATCATCATCATCATCATCATCACCAGAGCCCAGGACTTTATAATGACACTCGTCCCAATCATCTCAAATCCTCACGTAGAGAACAACAGCTCCATCCACTTTTCAAAGCACCTGAAGTCAGTGTTACAGTGACCCATTATCTAACCTTCACTTGTTTCTGCCCTTCCTGTTTATCAGGACTTCCTCTGCTGGAGATAAGCTGCAGTCCCAGCGCGTTGACTGGACGCAGCTTCAGGAACTGGCTGCTGGAGTTGCGCAACTCCCACTCACTGATAAAGAGCAGCCACAGTGCGCTCATCGACCGGCTGCTGGAGGGCTACGACTGCGCTCGCCACGGAACTGGGGTGTGTCCGGTTGTCATGTCGACATTGCGTGTCAATCATGGATAACATCACGTGGCGTGACCAAACAGTGTGATGTGTCTCAAGTTATCTATGTCGTTGTGGCAACATTTCATTGATCTGACTTTATCTCTTTTGTTGCCTCAGATGTTTGGAGAAGCAGAGTTTCTTGAATACCAGCAGGCTCTGAATGAACTGTCCGATGTGTGAGTTCTGTTGTACTGGTCCAGACTTGACATGCTTGTAATTGTTGTAATGAGTGTTTGGTCTTCACTGCTCATGCCGACAGGGACGAGGTGTGGTGCAACCATAGCTTGTAATTATCTTTGGGGCGGGGGGGGGGTTACAGTGTAATCACCTGAAAGTGCAAAAAAAATTGTTTTAATTACCATAGAATGAGCCCCTTTTCCCGCTGTGAGTGGCTCAACATGTAATTTCCTCTCTTTGTCCACAGGGTGAAGGCCTATTCCAGCACCACCAGTCTGGACCAGCATCACCAGTCGGCAGCCAAGGACCTGACGGGGTCACCGGTCCGCAGCACCGCCTCCACCATCCAGGTCACATACCTGCCCTCCACCGGCCAGCGCAGCAAGAGGCCCAAACACTTCCTGGAGCTCAAAAGCTTCAAAGACAACTACAACACGTTGGAGAGCACATTGTGAGACCCAGTGTGACATTCTTAACAGGCTGAGCTGAGACCAGAGTTGGTGGACTATGACTATGGGAGTTTTCCCAACACCTTTTTTCCCCAAGTCATTTAAGAACAAGAAGAAATAGAAAAATGTTCCAGTTCACAACTATTTTTTCATCTTGCAGATTCTTTTGCTCACGTGACACCAAAGGCTTTTTATTTTGGACCTGTTGAGAGTTCGTACGACAGATTGTGATTGTATCCACGAGGAAACATTTTCGTAAAAACATCCAGGATTCATTTGTATTTTTCATCAAAAATGTAAATATGAACGTACCATTGGATTTTTTGTTTGTAGATATGTATGATATTTATATGGATGGTTCTAACTTATTTCAATGATTTCTGTTTGACTTTTGTATTTAAGTGGGGTTGTGAGATAAAGAAAAGAACATCTTCCAAACATTTCTTCACATTTGCTGTTCTTAAGATCTCCACTAGGTGGCAGCGTGGTGTTGTTGAGACAAGGAAAACGAGAGAAAGGAGTCAGAGAAGCCAGACCTTTTATTATATTTAAATAAAATCAACATCTACAATAAAGGTACTACTGGTAATATCTACAACATTCACAGTAAAAGGTTATTAGGTTCATAAAAATGCTCATTCTCTACCACAGCAAGAAGTGCTTTACAAAGAAACAACAATGTTCATACAGACAAAAAACAAAGTAAATATCTAAGGTAGACACTAACATTAGTTACTGTTGTTAAATAAAACATTTGAGCACAAACAGGATTCAGTATAAGTGTGCTGAGGCAGCACTTGGCAGCAAACATACACGAGTTATTAGTTCAAACATCAACTCGCTGCTGTCGCTACGCTGCTACTCAACATTCTCAGGCCAAGCACAAAATAAAAATGTCAAAATAACGTAATTCATTTCTTCCCGTCGAGTGTGAGAAAGAGAGTAAATCACAGCCAAGTGTGTGTCTGCACATTGGCAACGCGGTGCAAAGCACTGAGGAATGTGACCCTGAACCCTGACACTGAGGATTTGTGGTTGCGGAGGCTGAAGAACGAAAACAGCACTCGACACAACATAACAAGTACTTGTAGGTAGTACGTCTAAAAAAAGACACGAAGTCAAACTTGAATATCTTGAAATCCTCCGATAACCTGAACCCACCTTTTACACTGACCCGGGGAAACCTGTGATTTCAGATTCTTGAGAAGTGAAAGGTGGAAAACTTCACAGCACTGGCAACAACTTTTGGGAACCCCTGCTGCTGCCGCTGAAAACTTCCTGGCACTGAGACGAACTCGTATGTCTGTGTTCAATTCTTCATCTGAAGACAACTTTTCATGATTTCCTCTTGTGTTATCATCCACAACTCAACTTTTCTCCCGTGCAGAGAAGGGAAAAAAAAAAAAATCACTGAGCTTTGTCAAATCTGAGATCTGTCGAGTCAGTCTTACTTAATCCCTGCCAACCTTTGTTTGTTGCATGTTCTGGAAGGTGGTTGCATTTACATAGAATATATTTACATATTGTTTCTTTCACCATCTCCGAATGCTCATCGTGTCAATGCTCCATTCATGATTTGATCTCAATGACTTTGATGAAAGGCAGGGCCTTGTTGGTCTGAGTTGTCGGCGTGAGGGTTTTACTGCACAAAAATACAGACAATTCAATACTGTGAGATCAACCTGAAGAATCAACATAAACATCGAGTAGTACGATGGACAACAGGAAGTGATTAGTCACCTGTAAACGACCTCTGGCTTGTTCTCATTGGACGTCAGCGGCGGGGGATTCTGGCCGGACAGGAAGTACTCCATGTGGTCGTGCATCTCTCTGTTCTGTGATGACGACACGGGACAGACAGGATTAAACGGTGTGCTATTTATAGCATGTCCGCTCTAAGGAGGCCGCCATGTTGCACCGCCATGTTTTTTCAGTTGCCCAAACAGACTGAAGACCTTTTGAGATTTAGGTTCTCCTACAGAAGAGTGGGGTGTATTCACCTGCAATACACAACGTCACCACTAGAGTTCATTAAGTCCTGCACCCTTCAAATCTCTTTTTTTTTTTTTTTCAACAATAGTTCAGAAAACAATGATCATTTATAATAGCGGAGTAAAAACACGTGCCGGCCTATATACCTCAGCTTCCAGGAAGGCCACTTTCTCCTCCAGGTCCCCGATGAATCGCTCCCTCTCCTGGAGGATCGTGCGCGAGTTCTGCAGCTGCATCACAAACACAAACAAAAACAAACACGGACAAAGTGATGAACTCAGGAGAAAAGACAGAGGAGCAGACGCAGCATCACTTATTCATGACTCGGGAGTTTTGTTTCACCACACGTTTCCGCTCGGCTCCACTCCCTCTAAATCTAATATCCTCGCTAATGGCTTCCTGTGTGTTAATGGGCAACAGAGAAATCCATTGCATCATGCATCTCTGACTGTGTGTGTGCGTGTGTGTGTGTGTGTGTGTACTTTGTGTAAATACCTGTTCGATCATGTGGCGAACCTTCCTCTGCTGACTCTTCAGCATGTCATCGAGGTGGTGGATCTTCTCCTTCAGGATGGCCACCTGCTTCTCCAGCTCCTCACACCTGCAAACGCAAACCGTTGTTTGTTGTTAACGTAGCTATCGCAAAACAAACACATTTGACTGTAAATAAATACATTAACGGCACCAACTACCACGTTCCGACCTTTCATTTTGAATTAAATCCAATGATCCAGACTTTTCCGTCTCACCTCTGCGCCTTCTCCTCCCCTTCCTCCCTGCTCGCCCTCAGCTGCAGCAGCTCCACCTCCCCGGCCGCCATCTTGTCCTTGAGGTCGCCGCTCTCCACCTCCATGTTCTCCAGCAGCCTCTGCAGCTCCTCCACCTGCAGGCCTCTCTCCTCCGACAGATCCTCCGCCTTCTGCAGCCGCTCCGCCTGCTCCGCCATGCGAGTGTAGCACTGGTTGGACTCAGCCTGCGGGTGAGAGCCGATAAGAGTCGTGGCGGATGCACAGGTGAAGGACACGGCTCAGCTTTACTCCCACAATGCAATGCAAAAAGATGGACTTTTGGGGCGGAGCCACAAGTCCAGGACCATCTCTGATAACTACAAATCATTTTGGAAATGTGTTTTTTGGCATTTGCACGTATCGCACGGTGTAAAAAGAAAAAAGTATACATTTAGAACCTATAAAAACGAACTAACTAAAATACTAACTTCTATTTTCCTGTTTGATGAAATGTGAGAGCACATGTATTCTTATCATTAAGCATTTGAATATGAGTTAAAATAATAATTTAAATTGCTGTTTATATCATCGATCTATCTATCTGTATATCATACTCGACAATCACTTTAGTGACTGGAAAAATATTCTACAAGAGAAGTTAAAGGGGTTTGGGATTTTTATTTCTCCTTTTTTAGTGGAAAGCACTTCCTGTCAAGGTTTGATAAGTGGAATAAAGAAAGTCAAAAGTATTCTCATTAGTTGCTGATGTACTCAGTTCACAAAAAGTCTATGAGAGGGAACCTTTGGTGCGGTAACTGCAAGTCTGGACACGGCGATGATAAAAACGATGACTAACAACGTTTTCTAATTCCAGTTAAAAGTTCCAAAGAGATGTTCAGAGTGCAGGTAACTCTAAGTCTGTGTCCCCTCGCGACCTGAAGACGTAAATTGCACTTAAGAGTAAACACAGGATCACAGGGGGCGGCGGGAAGGGGGGGCTGATGATGAGTCCTGAGACGACACCGAGAGATAATGAGGCAGATTAAAGGGGCAGAGAAAGAGAAAGAGAGAAGCAGCAGCAGCAGCAGCAGCAGCAGCAGCAGCAGAGCGGTGACTCATGGCTGCAGACAGAGGAGGAAATGGAGTCACGTTACTCGTGTCGTGAGCCTGACCTGCAGCCGCTCCCTCTCCTCCTGATGCCTCCTCTCCAGCTCCTTCAGCTGAGCGTACAGACGCTTGGTGGCCTCCCTCAGCTTGGCGCTCTCCTCCTGATTATCTGCAACCTGAGCCCAGACACAAAATGACGCCGTCGATTAAGGCTCATCCACGACGGGGGGCCCAACGCCACACACACGGGCCGGGGTCTGCCGAGTCCACAAAGGCCGTTTACGTCGTTCAGACAACGAGCCGGACGCGTGTTCAGTCGTGCGGAGATTGATTATCTGTGATCTCCATTTTGTGCCTCAGGTGGTCACAACACCTCCACCTGGTCTAATGCTATTAAGAAGGAAGGGCAGTGTGAAAGTGACTCTTATGTACCTGCACACACAGGTCACCGAATGTAGGTCAACTCAACGCGTACACACTCATTCTATGCGGCAACACTCGTGTCTTGGTAGATAACGGTGTTGTGTTACTGGGAATGTGCAGTGAGTCTAGAATAATGCGTGGGGAATATGACACTGTCAGCATGTGTGTGTGTGTGTGTGTGTGTGTGTGTGTGTGTATGCGTGCGCGATTGTTATCGTCTTCAAAGTCGGCCTTCATTTTCTGAGCAGCACGGGGAAAACAGCTGCAGGGCCAAATGTGTCAGAAATCTTGTCGGAGCAGGAATCAGCTTCTGGCTCTTCTCACGGTTCATTCATATAAATGTCATGAAGAGACGCATCATAAAAAAACCCACAGTGCGAATATTCCCTCTGCAGCTCAGAGGGCGATTTCTAAAGAGCTGAGAGGATGATGATGATGAAGATGATGATGATGATGATGATGATGATGATGATGATGAAGATGATGATGGTGATGGTGGGGGGCTTACCTGAGAGTTGGCCTCGATGAGAACCGCGTTGCCATTGGAGATGGTTGGCGGCTGGTTGCTGGTTAAGCTGACTCTGAAGCCGTTGGCGGGATACTGAGGGAGAGAGCAGAGCGTCCGGTTCGCGGAGTTAGCGCTGGCGTTTCCCCGCTTTTAGTACCGCCACACTCATCGAGACGCTAAACGAGCAGCAGGAAAACATGGCCGCCGCGGCGCGGCAGCTGCTCGTTTACACGCGTGTCTCGTTTGTAGGTTACGGGCGCGTTTTGCGCTTCTACATTCCTTACAAAAGCTACAAGCTCTGTGTGTGAAGGTTATGTTTCATAACCTGTTATTGCATTCCACTGTCATTACGTAAGTCTTAATGTATGTACTGTGGAGTGGGGGGGGGGGGGGG
>JAFBJT010108868.1:158771-176271 GCA_016785325.1 Chascanopsetta lugubris
ACTGACAGTCTGAGAATGTGTGTGTGTGTGTGTGTGTGTGTGTGTGTGTGTGTGTGTGTGTGTGTGTGTGTCTGTACATCTCTCATTCAGTAAAGTTCATTTCCAGTACATATACATGGCTAAGAATTTTATTTCTTATGCGATTGTGTGTGTGAGTGTGTGTGAGTGTGTGTGTGTGTGTGTGTGTGTGTGTGTGTGTGTGTGTGTGTGTGTGTTTCCATGTGAGCGGAATGTTGGCCATCGAACAATACACCGTTTAGTAGGTTGGTTTATGATCTGATTTGCATATTCCCGCTTGCAACGCCGCAGCACAGACGTGTAGCAAACAATTTATTTTCCCACGCCGCAGAAAAGAATCTGCGCTTTTATCTGTTCGAAGCATCGACGGCGAGCTTCAGCCTCCGGTGATGCTCCGAACCATCATCGGCAGAGCTCGTCCGAGCAGCTCGGTGAAATGATATATTTGGCCCGTATTTAAACAATTTCAACTGGGGGGTTGAATTGATCCATAATCATTTTGGAATCGACGTGACATTATTTCAACAACGCTAATTAAGGTGTTGACGGATTCACCCTGCGGGGCATCGAACTTGGTGAAAGCAGATTCTCACGAATGCAACTGGAGGAAAGAACAACAACAAATGTTCTGAAACGAATTCACAACAACGGATCGAATACCTGCAGGAGCGCACCCAGTTCTCACATTCGTAACCGGAGGAAGACCACACTCAAAAATCTATTTCAACTCAATAAACCAAATAGGTGCACGATGAGAAATGACATGGGAACTGACTCAACTTTTTCAAACATTGTCAAATCAAAAGAAGAGAAGACTTCCTCTAAGATCCAACCGTCCAATCAACTTCAATCACTTTGGACCAAATGTCCCATTTGAACAGAAGTTAAGAAGTTCAGTTTCCTCTTGAACAGCTCTTTCCTTGACCTAGAATATAAGTCCGTTAAATCCAACATGGCGTTATTATTGGGTAATGCTGCACCTCTAGAGCACAACATTTTGTCTGACGCTGGCAGATGCTGTAAATGATTAATACTGTTCCACCTTTGAAAGTCCACGAAACTAAAAAAACACCTTTCGGCGCAACATCCACCGTCACCACTGGATGTCTCTGAACTCTACACGCTGTGCCTCAAACACAGATCACCGACGATTGTTTTCAAGGGCCGCACCAAATGTGATGAGTCAGATTCATGTTAGGCGCAAACTCGGATTTCACAGGTCACTGTAAACGTACGTACTTTGAAACTGGATCTCAAATTTAAAAATTAAAAATAAAAAAAGTTTTTACGTAACAGGTCCGATTCTCCCGAGGGAGGGTCTGCCTTCTGTCGGCGCCGCTCCATAAACAGTAGCTGTATTTATTTGACCGCGGCGGCTGCTCGCGGAGGGTGATGTGGGAGGTTTCAGGAGGAATCCAGAGGACAGAGCAGGAAGGTGGAGACTGACAGGAGGGGATGTCACAGTCAGAGTGAGGAGTTCACAGAGAGGATGAAGGTAAGAGAGGATCAGACATCATCAAGATCATGAATTCACGTTGTCAACAGTCATCGAGACAAGTGCCACGGTATCGTTTCTCTGACTTGACAGAAAAGCCGATTGTATCTCCTCTTTACGAACTGAGCGCGACGTCTTTTTATGCTTCCATCGTTCTATTCTACGATTCTTTATTCTCTTATTTAAACAGTTTGTGATACGAGTCTTCAAAAAAAACAACAACCATCATCTGATCTCAAAACCTGGCGTGTGAATTGCTAGTGGCCCACGGCAGCAAGGTGCCATTTGTGCTGACAATGCAATAGATATTAAAACGCTCACAATACGAATACACAGGATGCTGAGTCATGTTTAGACCGGACTGGTTTCACCAATGGGAGGTGAACTCTGCCTATATATCGATCATCTATTGGACTATAAGACATTACGCTGTAGTGCAATGGAACAGCACACAAAACCATTGGATGTTAAAGAGTGGAAGGGAAAACGTAGACGAGTGTCTGACTGGTTTTCAGACGTGCAGGTGACATCACCTCTTTACATCATCTCCCAATCATCAGCCTGCTCTCAGAATCCAGGTACCGTCCCTGGGCTCTGACTCAGGGCTGATGTCACCGCTGCGCAAAGTCCTTCCGTAGGAGTTGAGCTCTCGCCCTGACTTCAGGATGAACTACGGCACCGGACTTTTCACAGCGGGACACGACGATCTTTAACCCCTGTACCGACCCTTTCCACAGCCCAGCGTGAAACCCATCCATCTCCCAGCGCTGCCAGGAGAAGGTACGTGCGCTTCATGACCCGGGTGCGTAAAACACACAGGTGTGTGACCAATGATCAGGCATGTTTGGAAACATACCTCACACCTGTGTGTGACGCTGGCAGTGTGTGTGTGTGGGTGGGTGTGTGTGTGTGTGTGCGTCGTCATTTCAACGGAATCCAGCTGAATGACTTCCCTGGAATTAAGGTAGAAATGGGCGGTTTCCAGCTAAATTTGAAATGAGGAGCTGTGTCACGTTAAACAGACTGAAAATCAAACAGACTGAACAAAGTAGTGAAGCAGGCGGATCGGATAAGTGTTGTTCTTAACGAACCGTGGAATCAATACAGTTTATCCTTATACCTGAGCAATTAATATTGAAAAATGACTCTCACGTTACCGTTTTACAAAATCTAAAGTCATACTACATTATTTCACATCTGTGTATTGTCCCGTTTTTAACTTTTAATAATTGTATCCTTGTCGTTTTCTTTTCTCGTTATCGCCATACAACTTGAATTTCTCCCTCATTTAGTTCAACACGTCCAATTCAAAGCAGTTTCCCATGAATCGTGCCTCTGCTGTTTACACGTCCTTGTGCAGCACCTCGACCTGACCTCTGCGCAGGCACCAAAGGTAAATAAAATGATTACATAACGTTTGCTTTAAGTTCAACCAAAAACACTTACAACTAATAAACCAGACCAAACTCATTCCCATCATGCATTTCACCCCCAGTGACCCGACGGCTCTCATATCTACCTGAAGCAGATGAAAGGGAGCAGGACTCTTCTCGGTGATGTTCAGGGCAGCTGTGATCCAAGACCGTCTGTGCATGTGTGACTAACTGTCTCTCTCTCTCTCTCTCTCTCCCTCTCTCTCTCCCCGTACAAGGCTGGGTGAGGCTCCGCCAGCAGCCCAACCCTTTTCTCCCTCCAGACGTGTTCCCCCGCTCACACAGCCACGTACAGTCAGTACCAGTCTGAGGAGCACCTACTTGTTAGATTCTCATCCCGGACTGTTGGGTCCCGGTAAACAATGGAAAGAACACCGGTTTCCACCCAGTGAATCATAAAACACAGGCCTGGAAACAAGACGTTTGTTGATGCAGAAGCTGAAGCTGCAGAAGGTTTCCACTGCTTGTATTAAAAGATGTGATTGTGGAAAAACTCTTCATTAAAACAACAAGGCCGACCACTGTCCTGTGCACTAACCACCATCACTGTCATGTACCCAAAGTATGAGGTGCTCTTCAACAAATCAAATACAACTATTCTGCCTTTGTCGGAGACACTGAATAAAAAAGCACTGTCACCCTCCAGTGTAACGTCCTGTTTAATTACTATACCGCATTAAAGCTGTGTGCATTTTGCTGGATTGTGCATTCATTATGATTATTATGATTATTATAAGGAAATCTCATTTTATTTCAGTTCATTTCATCTCAGTGTCCTTGAAACACGACATAAACACTTCTATCTGTCTCTGAAATGACTTCAAGTGTCACACTTCAAAGGAAACACATTCAACCAACCGCCGGCCAATCATAGTTTTTATGATCATTCGCTGCCATTAGCAGAGTCAACTGAAAACACTATTTGTCGCTTGCAGAAGATTTTCATCGACAACTCCCACGATGCTTTGCTGCTTCACGGTGTCGTCAAACTAGACAAGTTGTTATTGTTTTGCTTGAGAAATCCCGGCTCAGCGAATCCATCTCCTGATAAGACATATCATTCTTAATTCAGGTTTTATTCTCCAGCAAACACCGGACACGTCAACACCTACTCTCAAACATATTCACCTAAAATGGCTCAACACTAAATGACTGACTCGGTGAAACGTGCGCAAACGGGCTCTAATATGTCACTCGGGACAACATGTGACTTAACGTACGGTGGCGTGGAATGATGGCGGGCCTCACTGACCGGCCACATGCTGATGGTGGTGAGAGGTGACAGGCCACTGAGGAAT
Source organism: Chascanopsetta lugubris (assembly GCA_016785325.1). Lineage (NCBI taxonomy): Eukaryota > Metazoa > Chordata > Actinopteri > Pleuronectiformes > Bothidae > Chascanopsetta > Chascanopsetta lugubris. The sequence goes on from JAFBJT010108868.1 coordinate 163,016, forward strand.
GCCTGTCATCTGTTACACAAGAGAAATTAATGAGGCGTCTTTCTATAACACTGCCGGGCACGGTGAGTGAGGACTGAGTAAACACAAGCGCAAACCACACTCAATGTCACTCTTCCAATATCCTCATTCCTTCGTGGGTGTGCGTGTGTGTGCGTGTGTGTGTGTGTGTGTGTGTGTAAGTCCTTCACTGGAAATACTTAAATACCAGTTAAAAAGGCTGCTGGGTTGATGCTTATCTTTATTAGGAAATGCTCTTTTACTGTTTAACCAGTTTGAAAATGCATCAGTTAGAGAGGCGATGAGTATAATTACTCAACAGAACTGAAGGTGATGTATGTCAACAAGGTGCACAGTTTACAATTAGATAAAAGTCTATGTTGAGTGTTACGATTGCCCCCTGGTGGCTGGGTACGGGATAAGTCGTAAATCCAACCTCTTGGCAAATAGTGTGCATCAATTCATCGTTTTCAAAAATACTTTCGGCCACTGTCGGTAGTTCTTCGTCAGACTGATGCATTTTATGGGTTTTAATTGGTTATTTGATGCCAAGTTAAAACATGATGATTGACGGCCAGGAGAGTTCAACATGGCCGTTTTCAAACTTGGCTTCATTTCTGGTCAGTGGGAGGGACATGCAGTCCACATATGTCAAATATGATGTGTACTATTCAAAATAATCTCAACCCGCACGTCTGTCTCACATTCATTTCGCATATTGCTCATGTGTGCCTCGTTTACAATCGTCAGTCCGCTTGTTTACAGCCACTTCTCAGATGATTATTGTGTGAACACGTCACATTTCACTCGTGAGTTACTGTCGAACACAAGCGGCTCAGGGTGGATCTGTCCTCGGTTGCTATATAATTAAAAACAGAAGAGTATGAAAACACACACTACACACTGGGCTCTTAGGACGCTATTTTAATAACACGCTTCCTACGATCATCCTGCGTCAGTCGGCTTATTCTCACACGATGTCAGACCGCAGGGTAAAGTGGAATTCAGTGGAACTTCGGTACGTTTTCCTCCTGAGAGCGGCAATCAAGGAGGGACAAAGCCAGTTTACTCAGTATCGTAACCGGACTGAGCCAAAAACGGTACATTCCTGTCCAACAACGGAGAGAATAACTCTTACGGCAGCACACCTGAACCGGAGGAAACCCGATGGCGAGACATCAGAAAACACTCCTCCCTCCCAGCTCTTATCTAATCGTTTGTTGCAGCCACTTGAATCAAAGGAGAAGCAGCTCTGCACCGTGTGTCTGTATTTGTCTGAACACGACAGAGGGAAGGCTCCACTTCCTGCCAGCTCTCTTGAGTGAACCAGCGCGTATGTGTCCATTCATGCCACCGACACATGATGCCACTGTGACGCACAACAATGGAAGCCTCGTTCAAATCAGTGGATTTGAAGCCACGGATGTTTTTTTTTTCCATCTTTAATGGAAAACAACCAAAACATTGTTTCATATCCAACAGATGCGAAAGCGCTAAAAACAAAGCTGGAGGCTACGGCTTCGACAGATGATTGATTCTTTCATAAGAGCAGCCACTTTGATTGATCTCCTCTCTGTGTTTGGCTTCAGCTGAACAATGATTTGTTTTCAAGAAATGAGACGATTGTGTGTAAAGCTGTGTGGAGTACAGACACTGGTGTGTAACTTCTGTAGGACGAGTTGACCCACGTCACCATCTCCCTTTAAAAGGTGAAATAAAGGGAAACCGATACCAGCTCTTTGTTTGGATCAGGAAGATCATGTCGCCTCCTCTGAATTCAATGTTTGTAGCGTATTTTGAGCATTCAACTCCAACCAGACTGTAGAATATCAGGTTCCAACGTGGGTTATTGCAATGATCTGTTGTAAAGTGAAATGTGAAGTTTGACAATGTTGTACCAAAATAAGTTCCTTCATTGTAATACATGGAAGTGCGTGGTAAACAGAATATTAGAAGCAGTCCACAACACAAGCTGATTTACATGATGTACAACAAATACTAACATTGGTTTGTATTAAACAATACATATGTAAACTGTTTGGGCCTTGTTTGTTCATTTAATATACACTTTTTATTATCATTATTATTGTTATTATTATTATTATTATTATTATAAAAACAAATGAAAATGTTGAAATACTTTGCGTACATAGTCCAGTTCATATACAAAAATGAATTTAACACAGAAATGTGGGGAAAAGTTACGTGAAATTTACGTGAAATTTACACAAAAAACCGGTAAAACTACTCTTTAGTCTTGTTTGTAATTCAACGTTTTTCATTCACTCACGTTACTTGTGTTTTCTTCTTCTCTGCTGCTCCTGTCCACAGTCCGCGTCACTCCTCCGCTCATCTTCTCAACCGGAAACCAAACAGGGACATAAACACGGAATGAAAAACTTCTAAAAAAATATCTAATTATACTTTCTTTTCTTCACTTTCTGCCCATTAACGCCTCTTTAACACAGCGCGCGTTCCACACGGAGCAGAGAGCAAACACAGCTGAAGAGTCTGATCCGCTACTTCCTGTCTGCTTCTTCTTCGTGTGTTCAGGTGGAGGTCGATCTCAGCTGCTCCTCTGCCCGCCCACAACTCATCACACTGGAATGTCATGAATCAGTAACAAACATGCTCCACTTCACAATCACACATCTTTTTAATCTAATATCTGTTATTAAATTTTTATTACTTTTAATTAATTTCATTCTATTATTTCCTCCCAATATGTGTCATACAGCAGTGTAAAGTAAGTAATGCAAAGTAATTCTTCATGAATATTGAAATTATTTACATATTTGTGCTCTATTTCTCATTATTTTCACATAACTTGTGTCATTCAATGCAACAATACTAAGATTAAAAAAAAATATGTTATCTTATCTTGTCTTATCTCATCTTATCTTACTTGATCTAATCTTATCTAATCTAATCTTATCATATCACATCTCTTATCTTTAAAGGTCTCATACACGCAAACAAGCACGATTACCAGTATTTAAAAAAAAAGGCTTGGTGTCCATTAATACACCTCATTCAAACTGGGGAACTACGGGATGTTGGACACACACACACACACACACACATACACACACACACACACACACAGAGGCCTGACCTCAGTGGTGATGATGGCGCCTCCGTCCTGCAGACACCTGCCGCCGCCACCGCCGCCGCCGCTCGACCGCGGCCTCTTGCCATCGGTGGTCTGCCTGATCCTCCTCCACATGGTTCCCATGGACTCCCCCTCACAAACACCTCACAGTGTCGGTGATCCGCTCTCCCTCCACTGCGGCTAATTCTGTGTTAGACCTGCAAAGAGGATCTGGTCCTGTTTGATGACAGCGCTGTCACATGCCAGGTGGCTCCAGGTGCCACTTACACACTTGTCGCCCCCGTCAGGTCTGCGTGTGGCTGAACCCATTAACCCACTGGGGCATATGGCGCCAAACTTTAGAGACACCTCAGCTCGGTGTCAGTGTCCTACTTTATGTATGTGGCTGGGTTCTGTTGCCGTGACGACGCGGGAACAGTTTGACATTTGTTGGTTAATAGCTTTTGCGGGTACGGGTTGACAAAATCAGACCAGAGCAGGGCTTTCTCGAGTGATAGCGCCACCTAGTGTTTACACTAAGAGGTACAATACATTCAAAGCGCAATGTTTCATGTGTGGGCCAGATTCCATTATATTCTTGTTTTGATTTTTCTTCTTTGGCAGAAATTGAATGTAAAATAGTTCCAGTAATATTTTTGTAAATATCAATTTTTTTTTTTTTCACTGAGCCCCTTCTTCAGCATGTCTTCTCTCTGGAGGCGGCCATGTTGTTTTTACAATAGCCCAGAATGGACAAACTAAACACATGGCTGTGTTTGAATGATAACTGCCACAAGTTCTCCTGCATGCTGGGATGGAAAGGCCGAGGTGAGGGGGTGTGTGGCTGCAATACCAAACTTCACCACCAGTTGTCACCTATCCCACTTACAGTGCCTTTAATGGCTCAGAATGTCGGCTCCGTCAAAGGCTTGACTCAACTGTTGCTCTTTGAATTCCTGGGTTAATCTAATCCTCCGGTCAAGTTCAGACATTGAAGCCTTTCCTCAACATCGTATAATTATGTTTTGCATCTCGACGGCAGACGCCATTATTTTTACGAGCCATTTGTTCGCCGACACCAGAAGTGACTTTGTGGGCATCGGTGAACTCCACTAAGAGGCTGAAAATGCTGCACATCTGCTTTTTGTGTCAGGCCCCTTTATCATTAGAGGGTAAACAGGTGAAAGGTAAAAGACTGAAAAGGCGCGGCCCGGGGTAAACATGCAGATTAACGGCTGTGACGGTGTCGGATCAGACAGCGGCTTTGTGTTCTACAGAATGCAGAGCGCACGTTTTTTCAAACCTGAGGTTTTCCTTTGAAAAAGGGCTCAACGTCATGCGGTTGCGGCACCTTGTGCAAACATGGCAGTTTCAAGTTTATGCAGAGGTGAAGGAACCGGTGTGGCCTCTGTTGTGTTTTCACGTTCTCTCACCTTCTGTGGGGTTTATTTTGTTTTTTTTGTGCAAAACACCAGCGCAGATGTGGAACCATATTTCTGCTTTGCCATAAAAACCCAGAACCTGTTAGAAAAACGCTGATGGGCGCCGTCGTAAAACCGCAGCTCGTTTTCTCACGCGATGCGAGGGGGTCCTCGTAAAAAACACTCACACTTTGCTAAAGCTGTAAATCATATGTTGAGCCACTGTAAAGGACAGACATGCTGTAATTCACTGCACGGAAAGAAAGATCAGGAAAACCAGAGAGAATTAGGTTTAGGACAGTTAATTTCTTAAAGCTGTACATTTCTTCAATCTGCAATATCAACAAAAACATCACTTCCCTTAAAAATGCCAAATCAAGGTCCAAGAAATATTCTCTCAGAAATCTGTGAAAATATAAAATAATCACATCTTATAATAATAATAATAATAATAACAGTAATAATAATAATAATAATAATAATGATAATAATACTAATAATGATAATAATAATAATGGCAAAATAAAACATTTTTTACTTTACATTTTGAAAGAAAGAAACAGAAATGACAAATCTATGGGAACCATTGAAAAAGGCTGCCACCAGGGCGGCGCCATCATGCTGCCAGGTAACATGGATAAGACAAATGCATCGTCGTGACACTCAAGCTGTGGAATTTGAGGAGTTTGACGTGAAGTAAGACAGAACAGAACGACCCGCTGAGGAAAGCAGAGCAGAGGGTGAGCTGAGGAAAAAGGGGGCGGAGTTAGACGAGGTGGAGTCGTGATTACAGTCCCATGTCTTCTGTAATTACTTTAAGACCGACCGAGGATTAAAGCCTCGGTGTCTCTGGGCAGGAAACTGCAGCGAGAGCGACACTGTTGTTCCCTGTCGCACAAACAGCTCGGGACGATGAGGGTTAGTGGCACGTTTGATTCAAACTGTTACATTATACAGCAATATAGAGTCATATCTTTGGGTGGTCTATGTGTAGCCCTCTGAACACGGTATCTCAAAAATGCCTTGAGGTAGCTTCTTCAAATTGTGTTCAGATTTTCACCTGGAATCAAGAATGAGCTGATTTTAATTTGAAGGTCAAAGGTCAAAAGTTGAGGACCATTGCAACATTTCTTCAAATTAGGATTTGGGCGGTCACAGGTCAAAGGTCTTGAAAACTCCTCCAACAACTTGGTTCTGGTTTTCTTCAAAACGTCACCAGTTGTCACTCACAGATGAATAGATTTCAGGGGTCAAAGGTCACGATGACCTCAGAGAAGATGAATGACAGTAAGATTGACCGCTCACCCGTGTCATTCAGCTCCTCTGTGCTCTCCGCGCGCCTGAGCGGGAACGTTTCACGCACACGTGTAAAATAACGCGTGTGAAACTCCGACTCGGTTTCCTGTAACGAGCCTCCGACATGTCTGACATGAAAAGTGATCAAAACACTCACTGTGTTTGCTGCGGGAGCCGCAGACGACTTCCTGCTTTCGACACATTTGAAAGAGTCTGACTGGCTTCGCGCCGCTCTGATGTGTGAGGCGGCGTCACGTCGCTCGCCCGAGGGACGTGACGGGTTCTGAACAGTGTATTTTTTTTGGGTTTCGGTGAAGGTGAAGTATGTGTTGTCTCTTTGTTTGTGACCGTCTGACGACGAGCAGCAGAACTCTGATCGTGTGATCGCGCCTCCTCCGAGTCTGTGGAGCGGTGGCACCCCGCCCGAGCGTCAGAGGTCATTTTCAAGCTGGCTCCCCGCATGTGATGTGAAGCGTTGAAGCTACTTCGAGGAAAAAGGGAATTCTGTACCACCGTATTAAAGGTGCAGTGTGTCAGATTCAAATCAATTCCATGGTGTACTGGTGTTTTCATGAAAGTTTAATGAAAGAGTGGGTCCTTTCTGTAGAGGCCACCATGTTGCATCCACCATGTTTTCATGGTAGCCCAGAAGAGACACCCTTACATGCTACTACAGGGGTGATAAAAATGCAATATGCAACTTCACCACATGATGTCATTAAATCCTATACAGTGTATCTATGATAGAAAATGACTTGAACTTCTCCAGGGACAATTTCTACCACAAAAAACCCCCCCAAAAAACAAAACAGTATCAAAGTGACCACCATGAGTCCAAAAACCTGCAGTGCACAGGGTGGCCACTTGAGGCAGGCTCCAAATGTGAGTCAACCCCCATAGACTTCCCATGTAAAAATGGTAAATAGGTGCATTAAACATGTTTAAAGTCTGCTACGAAAAACTATGGATCTGGTGGATGCTGCGGCAGCACCATAGGCCCCGCCCCCTGCTCTACATGTGCTCCGCCTCTTTTAGGATGAACCAGGAAGTAAGAAACTCTGGGAGAAAACATACATCATATCTCCTTCTTTTAATTGTACACGTGTTCAAAAGTTTTTGGGGGGCAGCTTTAATAACATACATCCTCTAAATATAAAGCATCCTCTCTTCATCGTAATCGCCCTAATACAAATATATTCAAAGTGACAAAATAACACACACACACACACATATATATATATATAAAACAATAACACCACTATGAGTGATACTGGATCAACATTCACCGCAGCCAGGTGGAAGGTGGAATGATTCCAAAGTTAAGTTAATGATCAGACACAGAGCGGGCAGGTTAACGAGACACCACTGAACTCATCACAGCAGCATATCAACGACATGAATATGAGCTGAGGGTTTAAGGCATTTGAGTGAAAACATGCACAAATACATAGCAACACACACACACACACACAAACATAAATATATGTATATGCTGTAAAGAAGCACATTTTGAAATATGATCATCACAAAAATTAACTTCTGAGGAAACAGTGTGATGGTATGTGTGTTTTTGATTGTCTTGAATTACAGCGATGCGCAGATCATAGTACACTGTAAAAAATGCAGGGCTCAGTTTAAATGGGCCGTTCTTGTCACAGTCAAAGGTATAAAAAAAAAAATTTAAATACACAAAGAAACACTACAGAATAACAACACTGACAGATGTGACTTCATCACCGAGCGCAAGCAAACACAATTAAACAGTGGAACATTAAAGGTCCAGTGCCTAAGAGTTTGGTGCAACATTCCTGTCTGTGATCACAGCCCATTGTTCCCATTTCCACAACCTGTTTAGGAGCCGACCCTCTCACTGGACGTCGCCATTTTGCAGTACCATACTTTACAGGAGCCCGAAAAGGACAAGCAACAACTTTTAAGAAAATGACAATAATTCGAAAGGAAAAGCTGTACCGAGGTGTCACCGCATCCTAGACACTGGACCTTTAATTCAGGACTAATATCATATTTTTGGTCAACTCATTTGAAATTGGAACAAAAACTATGTGAAATACCTCTTTCAACCTAAACAGTGATCTGCGACCACAGCGCTGTGCAGTAAATATGAAACAACAGCTCGGAGCCTTTTGAAAACGCCACTCGACTGGTGAGGGCGGACGACAAACTGCAAAGATGCAGCCGTCATCACACCTCCCGAAAAATGCTTCCTAATTACCGTAGCAACCTGCGCGCGTCAGGCCGCTGCACTAAAAATAAAACTAAGAGTGACCGCGCAGCAACTCGGCGCTGCATGGCAACATAGTCCTTCATGCATTATGGAGCCAAACCCCCCCCCCCTCCCCCCCGGGTACCATTCTTCTTATAGTGGTGTAGCAGCTCTAGCTGTTGCTGGTCTGCAGGTGGCTCTCGTGCAACAGGGACGAGATGCTGGCGTCGAAGAAATTGTCCTCGTCCTCCGAGCTCAATGTGGACGGGCCCAGAGACGAGCGGTGGCTGTGCTGGGACTTTCTCCTGAGGGACGGACGAGCAAAGAGAGGGAGGGAGGGATCAATGAGCAGGTGTGTGTGTGTGTGGGGGGGGGGGGGGGGGGGGGGGGGGGGGGGGGGGGGGGGGGGGGGGGGGGGGGCAGTGTCTATGTGCTGCCACCTTGGTGAGGGACGACACATGGCACTGACGGTGCAACTTGGCAAATGTGGATGTGAATGTGTCGTGAAGTGACCAAAATGACTGAAATCTTACACACTGCACCTTTAATCGTTTTTAAACTTGATACTTTTTTTTATTGTTTTGCTGTATATAGGAAATTTTTTTGGAAAAGTAAAAATGTAAAAATTTCTAAAAACAAATGGAACGCTCCTACAATAGTGTAGCTTGAGAATGAGGGGCCAACCATAACCATCAAATCCTGCGTACCGCACCTTTAATTCAGTCTTTTTTTTTTTTTTTTGTGAAATGGTGAAATGATCTTTAATTCTTACTTGACTTCAGTCTCCAGCGCTGAGACTTTGGCCTGCAGCGCCTCCTGCAGCTCCTGCTGCTCCTCCAGGTCCCGGAGAACCTTGCGCCGCACCCCTTCCAGCCGCTCCACCTCCCCCTCGCTCTCGTCCAACTGCCGCTTCAGGGCCTTCACGCGCGATGTGAATGTGTCGTGAAGTGACCAAAATGACTGAAATCTTACACACTGCACCTTTAATCGTTTTTAAACTTGATACTTTTTTTTATTGTTTTGCTGTGTATAGGTAATTTTTTTGGAAAAGTAAAAATGTTTATTTGATTTCTGAAAACAAATGTAACGCTCCTACAATAGTGTAGCTTGAGAATGAGGGGCCAACCATAACCATCAAATCCTGCGTACCGCACCTTTAATTCAGTCTTTTTTTTTTTTTTGTGAAATGGTGAAATGATCTTTAATTCTTACTTGACTTCAGTCTCCAGCGCTGAGACTTTGGCCTGCAGCGCCTCCTGCAGCTCCTGCTGCTCCTCCAGGTCCCGGAGAACCTTGCGCCGCACCCCTTCCAGCCGCTCCACCTCCCCCTCGCTCTCGTCCAACTGCCGCTTCAGGGCCTTCACGCGCAGAGACAGCTGATGGGAGAGAGAGAGGGAGAGAGAGAGAGAGAGAGAGAGGGGGGGGGGGGCGGGGTCAGAGAGGCGAGGTCACAGGTCAGAGGTCACACTGCCTCACTCTCACCTGTCAGCGTGACGTGCAGACAGATAGATGTAAGCAGCAGGGCTGTGATCAGTGTTTAGGATTTTAGGGGAGGGGCTAGAAAAAGGTTGAGTCAGCAGAAATACGATGGTGGCGGGGCGGGGGGGGTGGGGGGTGGGGGGGGGGACTGGGTGTGGAGACACATGAGATGACTAGTCTTATATAACAGAGGCAATTCAGCATTGTTTGAACAGCGCGATGATTAAACATCAGATCAAACAGGAAGTGTTCTTGCAGTGACCAGGATGTAAATGAGCGCAAACACCGAGTCAGCACTTTGCACAACCAGGGGAAGGTGCTTTCACTGACATTGAGAACCAGATTAAAGATCAACGGAGAACCACGAGAGTGATATGAAAGGTCCCGTGTCTGTTACAGACTGTACACAAACATGGATGACATAACAACTCCCTTCAGTGAAGCGAATGCATCTCAGACGCCCCCTAGTGGCTGGCTGCAGTGCAGGTCAGGCACCCAACCAGGAGTTTACTGCACCAACCAATGGGACATACACCAGCCCCATCGGTTCCTCTCATTCCAACTCACGATGGTGACTAATCTTTAGTGAAAACACGGTGGGGCAACATGGCCGCCTCCGGAGTGAGGATCCACCCCGTGTTGACAGAAACATGGTTCGTGTCATTCTGTGGGAATGAAAACCAATTAAAGACACGTGGTTTTACGCTCCGTCTCTTCAGGATGCGATGGACACGCAGACGCTGAGGTTCTACCTGATCTCTCTGCTCCACATGTTGGCTCCTCTCCTGGTCCAACATGGCGTTCAGCTCCTTCAGTTTCCTCTCGGCTCGTCTCTGCGACGCCTGGATGCTGCTCTTCTCCCTGCGAGTCGGCGCTCATTCGTCAACGACACTTTCCTCTCGCTCCTTTCCTTCGTATCTGTTCACTGATCCGTTCGTGACTTGATGAGGGCGGGTGTGTCCTTACCTCTCCTCACTGCGCAGCCTCTCCTCCAACTCCTGGAGTTTGTTTTCCAGCAGACTGATGCCGGGCGGGGGCCGAGTCTGTCCCTCCATGTCGGCCACGCGAGACCTCAGCTCCTTCATCTAAGGGGGGCGGGGGGCGGAGTCATGGCGGCGGAGTAAAACAACCGCTTTGTTCCATTCTTGATCATTATGTGTGTGTGTGTGTGTGTGTTTGAAACGTGTATTTGAACCTGTCTCTCCAGCGCGCTCTTGTCCATCTCCAGGTCGTGTCTGGCCGAGCGCTCCTGCATCAGCTCCGAGCGAAGCTGATCCACCTGAGAGGGGCAGGGGGAGGGGGAAGGGGAGGGGGAGGGGAGGAGAGTGACGTGAGTGGGGGGGGGGGGGGGGGGGGGGGGGCCCCGGGAACCCAGGGGGGGGGGGGGGGGGGGGGGGGGGGGGGGGGGGGGGGGGCGGAGCTCCCGGGAACCTTTAAAGCGCTCCCACTATGTCACGGCCTTCATTTGCATGTGTATTCAAATGTTTCACCTGATCTCTGCTCCGTGAGACGCGGTCGTTCAGCAGCTCCACGCTGCTCCGCTCCTCATCCAGCTCGATCTCCAGAGACTTAATTTTATCCTGGGGGCGGGCGAGTGAGAGAGAGAGAGAGCAAGAGAGAGAGAGGATTATTATTAAGCTCATTGCGTCGCCTGATCTCAAAGCTATGCGACACCTCGCGCATTCTCAGTTATCTACCATTCCTAATTTACTCCCCCCCGTCTTCAGTGCCCCCCCCCCACCACCCCACCACCACCCTCCCCTCGCAAGTTCACGACCTTTGACCTCCCACCTCCAGACCCCTGATCTCCCGGTGGCGGTCGGTGTAGGTGCTCTTCTCCGTCTCCAGCTCGCTCTCCAAGTGTTTGAGGCGGTTGCTGAGGAGGTCCCGCTCCAGCTGGGCGCCGTCTCGCTCCTCGCTGCACGACAGCAGATCCTTCTTCAGACGAGACACCTGGAACCGGGGCCAGACATCGATTACACGCCCAACTTTACATTCCTGCTTTTACAACACAACTCTCATGGTTTTAGTTGGGGTTTTGAAAATTTTTTTTTTATACAAATCGACCCAGTGGTGACCTCCGGGGAAGTGGAAAGACTTGCAGTTCACAGGGTGGGCCACTTGAGGCAGTCAAACCCCATAAACTCCCATGGTCTGACCCACACTTACAGAGACTATCAATGTCAGTGAGGATTATAAATAAAAATTCAAAATGTATATCACAGAGGTATTTTTGTTGCTTTATTACCATCTGAATGGAGGAACTGTTCTTTTCGCTACTCTAGAATGGGCCCTTTATTTTTACATGAGTGGGTCCTGCCCGCGGAGGCCGCCACGTTCTCAGAATTGCCCGGAATGCACGACATTATCGGCGTCTAAAATGTGTGAAAATGAGGGTGTTTCTTCATCAAAAGCATTGGAGGGACTTATTTTAGACCAGACGATGGCGCTAAACGAGGAACAAATTAAGTAAAACATTAAAGTTTCCACTCCAATTCATCCCTCGGAGGACATCAAGGTGTGTAATGAAACGTGTCTTTATACATTTGCCTAATTTTCATTATTATCTTTTTTTATTTTTTTATTTTTTTGTTGGAGATTTTAAATTTTGCCCCAAAAGAGAAAAAACGAACGGGGGGCCTCATAAAACTTCCCGAGCGTCTCACGTTCCCCCCACCTCCTCCTGCTGGGCCTTCAGGTTGTTCTGGGCTCTCTGCAGCTCGGCCAGTCGGTCCTTGCAGTTGCGCTGCGCCTCCAGCAGGTCCTTCCTCGAGCGCTCCCGGTACTCGTCCAGCTGCGTCTGCAGAGTGGCCACGGACTGGCGGGAATCCCCCATCATCAGCTCCATCTGCGGAGAGAGAGGCGGAGGTGAGCCGCAGCATCTCCGCGCGGATGCGCGTGCGCCATCGAGACGTGGAGGATGTGAAGACCCGCCTCCTTGTTGATCTTCTCCAGGGCCCGGTCCAGCAGCCTCTTCTGCTCCTCCAGGTCGCTCTTGCCCCGCCGCAGCGCCTCCCGCTCCAGGTCCCTCTCCTCCAGGCGCCGGGTCAGCTCGTCCCTCTCCTTGCCCAGACGGGCGGACCCCCGCTTGGCCTCCTCCAGCTGAGACTTCAGGGAGCGGTTCTCGCCCGCCAGGGCCTCCAGCGCCTCGTCGTCCTCTGAGCTGCGGGGGGCACTGGAGTGCAGCCTCGTCTGCGGGAGTGGAGGGCACACGCACGGATGATGACGGACTGATATGATGTAATGTTATGTTCTTTCTGTGTGATTCGATGTTGTGTTGTTAAAGGTGAGAGGTTAAGTTCGTGGTCACATCATGAATATTGTTGTGTTTTGAACGCAATAACTCGCTAACAACATTGTGCAATCCTTCTCTGATTGGGTACAAACACTCTGTCGAGATCAAAGATGATCTGATTGAAAAATGATGACCAAAGGTCAAAGGTCAAAGTTACTGTGGCCTCGGAAAGAATATTTTTGGCCTTGTGAACATGATATCTCAGGAAGGCCACGAGACAGGCTCTTCAAATCTGGTGCAAAGATTGACTTGGACTGATAGATGAGCTCATTACATTTTGGAGGTCAGGGGTTAAAGGTCAAGCTTACTGAGACCTCACAAAGCCTATTTTTGGCCTTGTGAACATGATATCTTAAGAAGTCCACGAGACAGTTTCTTCAAATCTGCTACAAAGATCAACTTGAACTAAAAGATGAACTGATTCAATTTTGGAAGTCAGAGGTCAAAGGTTAA
>JAFBJT010108870.1:0-12154 GCA_016785325.1 Chascanopsetta lugubris
GGGGGGGGGGGGGGGGGGGGGGGGTTGTTACTTACCTAATGCACATGCAGCTGAGCTGTGTGTTTGAACCGTTACACGAAGAAAAGGAGCACTTCGGCACCGGCGTGGCACCCCCTGTCCTAACTGAAGGGACTGACCGGATTACACAAGAGCAGAATGAATGGAAAATGTCCTGCGTGACGTATTCACCGGCCACATGTTATCACGATGCCAGGCTGAGATTGTGAGACTAGCCCTCCTCATTCAATTAGACTGTGTGTGTGTGTGTGTGTGTGTGTGTGTGTATATGTGTGTGTGTACGAAGCAGTCTGACCTTCACTGTCGCTGCTGCACCGTTGTCCCCGCGTCTGTACCAGTTTCACATTAATGCACCGCCACGGTAGCGAGAGATAAAACTCCCCATTTGTAAAAGTGTTGACCGCCCGGACCAAAATAATGTGTCCTCTAATAGACGGGGACGTCTGTAAGACAATCTCACTGTGCTTTTTACATATGAGACACCGATCTGACGTCAGCGCAACATCGAACACCAACTTCCAGACAGGGGCATTAGAACGACACGTTTTGATATCTCTCACACCTCTAAGAATATGACACACTGACATTTTCATGAATTTACAAGGCATGTTTAATACTTAAATGAGCCCGTTAATATGTATTTACATGAGGAGCGGGTCCTCTCCACGGGGGCCGCCATGTTTTTACAGTAGCCCAGAGTGGACGCACTAAACATCATTTGAGTTTTAATGGCAACTGAAGTCGACCATGTGTTCTCCTGCGTGCTCAAAAAGGGTGAGGGTGAGCTGCTGGATACAACATGCGACTTCACCTCCAGGTGTCACCAAATCTCACACACTGCACCTTTAATTTGTGACTGTATTTCAGCACTGAGCCTGTTATTTGTCAGCTCATGTGTGTACGTACATTTGAAGATCACTGATGTGTCCACAGGTTTGACGGGGAGGATCCTCAACTCCATATCTGCAGCCGGATTTCAAATCTCAGCTCTTCAAATGGTAAATGCTCAATCGACAACTTTTCACGTCTCACTTAAATCATGTAAATCAGCTCTACAGTCAATTATTTAGCATATATACATATGGATGTACACACACACACGTACCAATGTAACCAGATTGTGTCCTGTATTGATTCCCTCTGCTCCATCCAGCCGGCGTCACAGTGATGACCTCTCACAGTCCGTTCGTTTGACCACATCAGACGTGATGCACATTGTGGTCGGCAGCACAATAATAAATCAATCCCGAAAGCACACACACGGGATTCTAATGGGAGTGATATAATTCCCCGACGCCATCCATCATTTTTAAGGGCATGATCTCAGACCCGTCCCACTTTTCAGGCGTTAGTTCAAATGATACTAATTACAATGACATCAGACCCCCCCCCCCCCGTGTGTCAATGGGGTCACTTATTGAATCATGTCTAGTACTCTCATTTGAATCCTTTCATCCCTCGCTGTTTTCAAATACCTGGCTTATTATTTCTCTTTCGCAGTTCAACTTGGATCGAGCCAACGCGGAAGAATTTTATGAAGTTTACAAAGGTGTTGTGGCAGAGTATCCCGTAAGTGTAAACACTGCACTGTTGTGCCATCATGACAACTACCTGCATCTTCTGCCCGACAACTGCTACTTCTGATCTATACTGCAAACACAAACGTGGCTTTATCTTTTGTTTAGATCTAACAGTGTTTTGAAGCGTTGGGCAGAAGTGATTCATTTCCATGCATTAATCATCACAGTTGTAAAGATGAAAATCAGAATATTGATCCTGGTGCCATTTCTGCAGAGTATGGTGACCCAGCTGTGTTCCGGACCCTGCATGGTCCTGGAGATCCATGGCACCGACGCGCCTCAGAAGTTCAGGGAATTCTGTGGACCTAGTGATTCAGTGAGTACAAGCGCATTTCAGTTATCTCTTATATTCTGAAGCAGACGTCTGTCTGAGGAGTGAAATGAAGTAAACATTGTGGCAATCACCCACAGAGGATTATGGATCCTTCCTCCTTTCAAATGCATGTAGGTACCTGAAGCTTCCTTTGTTTAGTTTGACCTCTGGGGTGGTGTTCTCCGTATAGAATAAGGTCATTCCCTCCTGCACAAGTTTGTCATTGCATGAACAAACCAAACAGTGAGCTTTATCATTTCTGAATGTAAGCGAAACACAGTGTATGACAGCCTCTCGAATCTTTACCAAAGTGGGACAGAAGACGAGAAGGTGCACAAATTCAAACTGATCTCGATGTTTCATTTCAAACTCATCACCTGAGAAGTCGATCAGACGCTGGGAAACATGTGAGGAAGTAGACGTTTTTGTTTGCCCCTGTTTAGTAGCCGCTGTAAAGATTTTGTGGCTTGTGTGATTAGATAAGAGTTGGCCAGTGAGTTTGTGTGTATGTGTGAAAGCACTTCATTCATGCATGTTCCGGGGCGCCGTGGAACCAGTGCTGCAGGGCTGTGCTTGGTGCGTGATGTGAAACCTAATGATAAGAGACTTGGCCTTTAATTACAGTGTGCTTGCTTGCCATGAATATGTGACACCCACACACACACACACACGCACACACACACACACACACACACACACACACACCTGCACAGCTCCCTTACATGTTCGGTGTCTCTCTGTGACTCAGCGTTTTCTCTGTTTATTTGTTTTTTAATCTTACGTCATTTATGACCAATCCTGTCGTAAATCATTGCCTAGGCCGCAGTCACAATGTCACTGCAGAGCAGGACGAGGCTTTGCTAATTAGCTAATGTGTCGCATGACACAGCACCACTGCTCACTCATGCCACAATCATACAGCCTCCGCTGCAGAACCGTCTATTAGTTTCCCCCCACAGACCCGGCTCTGGTTAGTTCTGCAAAGCCCCATTTGGTCGTTTAAAGGTGCAGTGTGTGAGATTTGTCACTTCTAAAAACAATGACATACCGACAATTTCATGAATTTATAATCACCTAGATGTTTGTTTGTTTTTTTCCATTACCCTAATTCGGTGTCTCTCTGTGACTCAGCGTTTTCTCTGTTTATTTGTTTTTTAATCTTACGTCATTTATGACCAATCCTGTCGTAAATCATTGCCTAGGCCGCAGTCACAATGTCACTGCAGAGCAGGACGAGGCTTTGCTAATTAGCTAATGTGTCGCATGACACAGCACCACTGCTCACTCATGCCATAATCATACAGCCTCCGCTGCAGAACCGTCTATTAGTTTCCCCCCACAGACCCGGCTCTGGTTAGTCCTGCAAAGCCCCATTTGCGTGTTGGTCGTTTAAAGGTGCAGTGTGTGAGATTTGTCACTTCTAAAAACAATGACATACCGACAATTTCATGAATTTATAATCACCTAGATGTTGTTTTGTTTTTTTCCATTACCCTAAAATGAGCCAATCAATCTATGTTTTACATGAGGAGGGGGGGGGTCCTCTCTGCGGAGGTCGCCATGTTTCTAGAGTAGTAAAAGTGGATGTCCTCAACATCTGAGTTTTAATGACAGCTGACGTCTACCTCAGGTTCTCCTGCATACTCAGAAGGGTGAGGGCGAGGCGATGGACACAACGTGCAGCTTCGCCTCTAGAGGTCACCACATCGTACGCTCTGCACCTTTAAATGACCAACAGGGTTGATGAGCTGTTCCTGAGGCTTTTCTGCATCGACTGAAACCTTCGTGCTGTCACTGAATGACGCTTGCATGCGTGGCTCTCGCTGGACTGTAACTAAATGAACATGTCATGTCATTGGGTGTAAGACTGAAACAATCAGCCTGTCTGTGCTGTCACTGCACATCACCAGAGTCTTCACAACTCGGCAACAGACACTGGAGAAAGTCCAGAGACGCTCCCTCAGAAATCTGTGTTACACCCTGTCTGGATAATGTCATGTCGTAGCAGTTGTCTGTCAGCGAGGTCATGTGATTACTGGTTTAGCTTTGATTTAAAGGTGCGGTGTGTGTGTGAAGATTTGGATCATTTTTGTCACGTCTGAAAATATTACCAAACAATTACTGTCCATGCTGACATGTTCATGAATTTATAATCACCTAAATGGTTTATTTCTTTTCCACTACCCTTTAATGAGCCCATTTATGTATATTTTTCCACGAAGAGGGAGTCCTCTCTGCGGCTGCTGCCATGTTTTTACAGTAGTTCAGAGTGGATGTACCTTTTGACTGGAATCTACCACAGGTTCTCCTGCATGCTCAGAACTCCCTTCTGAGATGGATACAACATGCAACCTCTATAGATGTCACCAAATCTTACAGACTGCACCTTTAAAATGACAACAAACCTATTTGCCATGATCCACCCATTGATATATCAGAATTGTCCTTGAATCTAAATGAGAGCAATAGGTCATTGTTTCATGTTTATATTTGCGTCATTCGTTCTCCTTCAGCTGCTCCATTTTCTTGATACACTCTCTCTCTCTCTCTCTCTCACACACACACACACACACACACACACACACACACACACACACGCACACACACACACACACACGACACACCCTCTGTCTCCTCTGTAGCCTCTCTGATTGCCTCCGACCTGGCTGAATGGCTGTCTAACAGCGAGGTCGAGCGGTTTTATCTCACTGACCTCGGACTCACCTCAGCATTATCTGACAAATAACCTCAACATTTGCTCTCCTCCTCCTCAGTGGAGCACAACCACATCAGTGCGCGTGAGAGACGATCTGATGTGGCCATTGACGGGGCACATCTGTGACGCCATGTAACATTTGTCTCCTGATAAAGTATCAAAGTACAGTACGTCTTCATTCGAGAGTCACGCGGTCCAGATGTCCATATCTGATGGACAGATTGGACTGGACAGTGCGCGTCACCTCGGATCGTGCGAAAGGCCCAGAGAGTCTGTTTCTACTTTCAGGTTTGCTGTTTGTGACAGAGAAAGATATCATTGATCAATTCCACCAACTAATCAATAACCGGCCCAGCTTGTGTGTGAAGAAACGGTTGCATGAGGTGACCTCAGACACACTCCAGTTGATGTGTGGTCCTTTAAAGGTGCAGTGTGGAAGGTTTCTGTCAGCTTTTGTCACGTCACATCTATTGAAATGTAATTACAAAACATTTCCATACTGGTATTTTTTACAAATGTATAATCACCACCACGTATGACTTACGTACTACTTGTACATAACCCTACAATGAGCCCTTTTTTGTGTATATATATACACTCCAGGAGCGGGTCCAGCCGACGGGGGCGGCCATGTTTTTTCAATAGCCCAGAGTGGACGTACGAAACATCTTTTGAGCTTTAATGACAATGGAGGGCTACCATAGGTTCTCCTGCGTGCTCAAATGGGAAGGGTGAGGTGATGGATGCAATATGCAACTTGCCAGTAGATGTCACCAAATCGTACACACTGCACTTTAAAAAAAAAAAAAAAAATTGTAATTCAAAAAAGGCAAAAGAAACGTTTATAGAACAAGAGCGAGCACAAACGATCAACATATATGACATAAGATCCACGTCTAAGCCGGCGCCACGTGTCCTTCAATAAAGGATGGTGGCGCACTCACACCTCCACACCCTCTGCTGCCTTTGCCTGGCACTCACTCAGGCATGAGATTGTGCTCTGTCGTGTGATGTGTGCTGATACCAGAGAGGACAGACACTGCAGTCCTCTGTACCCACAAGTCAGTCCTCCGGCCTGCGCTCTCCTGCATGTGCTCCTCTCATTCGGATTTCCACTCACAGGACAGTTCGGCACAGTTTCAACAATCGCACATTCATCAAGGGCGTCCATATTCGAATAGATACTCCCAGGACGAGCAGTCAGGAGCCCAATGACGGCTAGTACACATGTGGAAATGTGCATATATCCTGAGCTAAGGATAGATTTGAATTTTCATTGGATTGTTTAACATGCAACTTCATGTGCCATCTTGCCGATGCCCAGCTCCTCCTACTTTGTGGTTCACACAAAAACGGGCGAAGAGGCGGAGCACACACGGAGCTGTGGGTGGGCCCACGGTGCAGTATGTGCCAGGCCGGCCCCCGGGTGTCAGCCAAGAGGCCACTCCCTTAATTATGCAGAATTTCAAAGTCAATAACATAAAAATAAGCCAGTTAGAAGAAATGTCACCCTCCATACAGTTGCCGCAGTAACGCGTGTGATTGAGACCCCAAAAAAAACGTGGTTTGTACCAGGCTTCAAACGTTGTCTTCAAACATAATCCTCCTCTGAAGTTTACCATTTTAAAATGGGAGTCTCTGGGGATTTGCTCCCCTCTGGAGTCTGCCTCGTGTGGCCATCCTGTGAACTTTTTCACAGTGTTTTTTTCACTGTTATTTTTTATTTTTTTCGCTTCCTCGTGTGCTTCATCCGTCTGGAACAAATATTTCAATTGTCGATCCTTAGAAGGCGAGGTGGGTTGGGCTGTACAACATGGCCGCCTCCGTGCAGGAGGACAAACAAACAAAGGATAAACAACACGATAGTTTCACGTCATTACACACGAACCAAAACATAAAAACACACATGGTCTGCTCGCATTCGACTCCCTAAATCTCACACCCACACATGGTAGATGTGTCGTGTGTTGTCTCGCCGTAGATGCGAGACGATTGATGGCCTAAATATCCTGCTACACGCGTCAAAGATAGATGATGTTTGGCATATTGATTGTTCAGTGCAGAGGTGCGCGTCCGCTGTGTGTCATCACGACTCCGCTGCTAAATTTAGAGCTCGAATCCACAAGATGCATCGGAGTGTAAACGTAGCTCGACTTGATCCAACAGTACGATGCCGATCGGGGCAAAGTGCTGTCGAAGGAACAATGAGTGAGGTTCGTGTGTAATTACATTTGATGGTCTTTATTTATTTGTTCTGTCATCGCGTGGAATAAAGATACAGGAGGCAGTGTGCTCCCAGTTGTAGCAGTGGCAGCAATAAATGGAGAAAACGCCACAATGGTCATAAACGTATGCTGTCAACGATCCCACAGGTTTACAGTGTGATTTATTACCTTTTAAAAAAAGAGCCGTTTTACACGGTTATAATGCTACAACGGTCTCGTATGATGTGCAATATTCTCATATTTAAATTCCGAAGATGTTCGTAAGGAAGAAATGCGCTTGCAAGCGGCAGCCGCGGCACTAAAATAACAGTATCTGAACAAAAAGCCTTGTCGAAGTGAATTCTGTTTTTGATCGAGAAGCTGAGGTTGATCAGTGGAGGACTTTCATTTTCATCCCTGTGGTTTCTCTCCCGTGATGTGTTGAGAAAATGCTGGTTGATGGTGTTTGGTTGCGTAACGGAGCAGCTGTTCTCCAGCAGCTGTTCACCTGTTGACGTGTTTGCGCTGAGGACGGGGAGGCAGCTGATACCGGTCCAGGCTCCGATCAGGGGAAGGAGAATGAGTCGAGCAGATTGTTGATTCGACACAGTATGAGTCATCAAGGTGTGACGGTCACCATGGTCACATGGTCACATGGTCACATGGTCACATGGCCAACCGGGAGGCAGATTTGTCTGGAATTGTCGCACTAACATGCTCCGAGATCATGTGATTGAGACTCTAAAGGTGCAGTGTGTACGATTTCGGTCATTTTATGTCACTTCTAAAAAATATTACAAAACAATGACATACTGACACTTTCAGGATTTTGTAATCACCTGACTTTTCCCGTTACCCTTAAATGAGCACATGAATGTATGTATACATGAGGAGGGCGGGGGGGGGTCGTCTCGATGGGGGCCGCCATGTTTTTACAGTAGCCCAGAGTGGACGTACTAAACATCTTTTGAGTTTCAATGACAACTGAAGTTTACCACAGGTTCCCCTGCCTGCTCTGAAGGGTGAGGGTGAGGTGACGGATACAACGTGCAACTTCACCTCTAGAGGTCACCAAATCGCACACACCGCACCTTCAAATAAACATAGCGAGCGTCTCCCCAAGACAGTCAAATGTTGGCCGATGTTTGCGTAACCATCGTGTCACTCCGCCTCGGACATCGCAGAAGCCAGCGGTGTGTCGCAGCGTCCGACATGGAACTCATTCAAATCTGATTAAACCCTGACAGCAGCTCAGTGCTGGGTAACTAACGCAATTACAGAGAACGCTGCTCCGCTAAGAATTATTTTATCTGGAGGTAGCCCCCCCCCCCCCCCCCCCCCCCCCTTCTCCCCCCCCCCCCTCTAATTTCCTCCTTGCTGTGTTTGTGCCTGTCTCACGTGGCAGAGGACACATAAAGGACATGCTGCTGCTGCTGCTGCTGCTGCTGCTGCTGCCGCCTGGACTCTGTCTGCAGAGACTCCTGCACAGGATGTTGTGTTTAGCTTCGTCAGATTCAAAGTGAGACGGAACAGACGTGGAACATGTTCCACATTGGATTTATTTTTTTTATTTTTTTTTACCTCAGTTAAGAGCAGGACTTGTTGATTTCTTGTGCAGATTTTATAATTCTTCGCCTCTAAATTAGACAATCGCACTCGCGTCACCATTTCTGGTGCGTAGTCGCAGCTTTGCACACGACGTGGGCGAGAGAGTTGTAGTTTCACTGCTGAATCATCCTCGTTCCCGAGTCCCGTCGTTTCACTTTAAGGACAATTTCCAACCACAGAAATGCATTTCATGAAAAGGTGGGGCAGTTTGAACCCGAGATTGTACCGAATATCGCACAAAGGTCGAATGATGGACTAAAATGACCAGCAGGTGGCGATGTTAGAGATGTTACGCTCAGTTAGCTGCTCTTTAACGTCGTCGGTGTCAAACTCTCCTTTCGCTTCAACTAGCATTTGAAAACAGACTTTGCGGGTTTCCCTCTGTCTGTGAAATGGCGGGTGTCTATTAGAATTAGAGGACATCGTCGCCACCTACTGTCAAGGAGTGTAGATAGACGTAAAATATCCCCCTGACAACAAAAGTACCGAATTTTGAATGAGCCCTTTACATTCACGTCAGAAGCAGGTCCTCTCTGTGGAAGCTGCTACGTTGTTTTTTTACAGTAGCCCAGAACAGACAAACTTTAATGAGGTTTCATGACAACTGAACATGCAGATGTGGGTGTGAGAGATTTACGCAGGCGTGATCTGCCTCTTGCTCAGTGGAGGCTGGTAACAGGTCCAGCATCTCGCCTGCAGCTCAGCGTGGATCAGTCATCTAGAAAATGGATGGATGATGATACGATGTCCCCCAAGTGCAGTCAGCAGCAGCCATTACTGCAAATGATGAGATTCTGTGGCATTAAGTTATTTTCCGTGTGGCAAAGGAAACTTTAGATGAACATAAGCCGTGTCTCTGTGGCATCACAGGGGTCAAATGCTCTCAGATGTTTGTTTTTTTTCCATGATTTAAAGGTTTTTCTTTTTAAGTGCATCCCAGTTGACCCGTCGTTCCCAGATGATGCACATTTCCCATGATCCTTTCCCCAGTTCCCAGGATCTTTTGTGTCTCCATCACTTCAGTGGTTTGTGTAGCTCAGTTATTTAAACCAGGAAACGTGTGTCAGAGGGTTTTTGTTTCAAAAGACAATGAAAGGCTTTGAGGAGGAGGCTCCGTAGATTTACGGCGTTGAAGTGTATCCCTGCCTTTTGTGTGTGCGCTCATTAACCTCCTCAGAAGAAAGGGCTCGTCGCAGGACGTGTTCCGCTGCTGGAAGACCACCATCCCCCTGACTGAAGGAGAATATGATTTTTAGATTGTGTATGTATCCCCAGTATGTTCATATTGGTGGTTTACACGGTCGACCTTGTCGTAGAATCTTATAGTAATATGAAAAGTGAAAGCACGTTTATATTATTATGTTATTGTCATATTTATTGAAAGATATTAAGAAATGTATTCTCTACATACTTAACAATATACCAAATTATTTCCACTTTCAAGGTATTGCGAATTATATATTATATTATATATTCACATATAATGTATGAGAATAGGTATCATATGTTAAATTCACGTTCAAATGTGTTAATATATAGTTTGAGATATATGGTTTGCATTCTTTATGTTTTGCAAAATATGCTTAAAGTACAAATATGTTACATTTCATTTATTCTAATTAGGTATTTTTTCATTATATATCAATATGTTGAAAAAATATATATTTTTGTTCCATGAGGGCAGCACCAAAACAAAACAAACTATTGGTTACGTGAAACAAAAGTATTTACGTACACTCACATCTGTTACTTTTCACGAGTGTTCCACAGAACTTCTTACATACCTGCATGACGTGTCAAACATCCCATGATCCGCGTGTGTTAACCGTTGCACAATGCCAATACGTTGCATAATGTCAACATTCCTTTGGAGTGAATAAGCATCACAGCAAATTAATTATTCGCACATGGTCCCTCCCCTCCCCTGATGGTGGACCCTGTGGGAGGGTCACATTTCCTGGAGGCACCGAGTAGCAAAGGGCACGAGAGCCCGGCTGTGACCTTGGGGGTGTTTGAAAAGGAAAGGGGCGTGGCCTGCTTGACTTTTATGAGCAACAGAAAGCAGAACTCCCCCGTTTGCGCTCAGCTGAGAACGACGAAGTTCTCCTGACTTATTTTTAGTGTGTGCCGAGGAGAAGATTGTAGATTCGCACGGATGATGACACGGTGATATTTTAGTTTGACATCTATCAACAATCAATTCATCCATCAATGATGGACCCGTTGTTGATCGAAGTAATTTGGCCTCTGATTAACGGTGTGTAGGTAGAAACTGTGATTGTTTTCATTAGTTATGTTGTACAAAACTTCTCAGACTACAATATTAGAGGTCTATCGTGCTGGATGTAGTGACATCTATTGGTGGAGTTGCTTGTTCCAACCCAACACTCACTGTATCTCATTCTTTTGACTTATGACAACTGAAGTCGACCACAGGTTCTCCCTCATGTTCAGATGCAGCCTCACCTCTAGATGTCTTACACACTGCTCCTTTAAATCTCACACACAGCATCTTTGATCATACACAGGAAAGGAGTCCTGTTCTTAATCCCTATATTTTGATGTATGTTTTCTTCCATTTTGAATCACTAGAAGAAGATGAGGATGTTGATCTCCGGTCGCACATTTACTGGAAAATATTTGCTGACTGTCTGTGTTTTGTCATTTCCTCCTCACATCACATGTTCGGCTGCCGAGTCATCGCTATGAGTGAGGAACTGACACCGGCACGGGATGTCCCTTTTATGAACGCGTTGTTTCTGATGCCATTGGCACCATTGTCCTTTCGTTCAAGTTAAAGGTACAGTGTGTAAGATTTGGTGACGTGTAGAGGTGAAGTTGCGTTTTGTATCCATTACCTCACCCTCACCCTTCTGAACATGCGGGAGAACCGAGGGGAAACCTCAAGTGCAGACAGATGAGGCACAATAGGACGTGAGAAAAGTTGCAGTTCATAGCGTAACCACTGGGGACAAAAGGGAGCTAACCCCCATAGACTCCCATGTTAAAATGGCCAACTTCAGAGGTGAATGAAACATGTTTAAAGTCTCAATCAGTCACGTTTTCCCGTGACAACTGTACGGGAGGTGGATTTTTTTCCTCACTTGATTATTTTTAATTTATCGATTGAAAGTGCGCATATTTAGGGGCGTGGTCTCTTGACAGACACCAGAGCCGACCCACAGCTCCGTGTGTGTGTACCCGCCTCTTTGCCCGTTTTTGAATTCACCGAGAGTCTATGAGGAGAACCGAGGGTAGACTTGAGTTTTCACTCAAACTTAGTGTGTCCACTCTGGGCTACTGTAAAAACATGGCTGGCCCCCGTAGAGAGGACCCGCTCCACATCGTAAATATACAGTACTGGCCTCATTTTACGGTAATGACTTAATACATTGAAGTGATTATAAATTCATGAAATTGTCAGTATATAATTATGTGATGGCTACAGAAGTGACGAAAACGACACTGAAATCTCACACCCTGCGCCTTTAAAGCGAATCAGCTGACCACCTGTATGTTTTCATCCCGCAGGACCTCGCTCGGCACCTTCGGCCCAACACGCTGCGTTGCCTCTACGGCCGAGACAAGGTGAGGAACGCCGTCCACTGCACGGACCTCCCTGAGGACGGTGTTCTGGAGGTGGGTTCTGTTCTCTCCTTGTACTGTAGTTCCACTGCGCAGTGCCCCCCCCCCCCCCCCCCCCGGCTCATGCACG
>JAFBJT010108870.1:12217-25159 GCA_016785325.1 Chascanopsetta lugubris
ATGTGTGTGTGGGGGGGTGTGTGTGGGTTGATGAAGTGGTTGATGAACTATACTGAAGCAAACCACTTGAAATAAGATGTCTGTCACATTTATTTTTGAGTGATATTATTACAATTAGCTTAAGAATAGGAGAATATGTTTTGGATTCATCCACTAAATTAAAATGGACCCTTCTTTAAATAATGAGGCCGTCACTGTGTGCATGCCACTGGTGAGTATATGAGAGAGCTGCCGGGGTAACCTAATGCAAGCCAGTATGTTTTTTTGGCAGGCGAGCCGCTCCTCCTCTAATGGTCCTGCGGTGTTGATTCTGGCACAGCGGCAGTACAAACATGTTGCAGTGGAAGAGGCTACTTCCGCTGTAATGTATTTACTGTCTAATTTGTGTCTCAGCTAGAGACCATATATCCTGTTTAGGGAGTGACACCTCCCCTCCTCCACTTTATGGAGCAGTGCAGGCATTTGATGGGGACTTGAACATGCTGCGCTGATGGATGAGCTTGTCAGTGTGGGCCCCATGATGCTCCACTCCTCGCACAAGGCGCAGGCCTGGAGAAACTCAATCATACGGAAAGGCACGGCTCGAAACGCAGTTAATAAGTCGTTCATAACACCTGCAAATAATCTTCTTAACAGGATGTGTTTCACATGAGGGTTTACTGTCTCCGGCAGGGTGAGGTGTCAGGTTTTATAACATAGTTAAAAAAATATGACATTTGTCCCCAAAAAAACAGCTAATTTATTGTGTCTTGACAACTCGTTATTTTTCTCCTGATAAACATGCTGAAGGTTGAGGTTGCACTGATGTCAGCAGGCAACTTCTGTTTTTCAAATCACGTTGTTTTGTCGGTAGCATTGTTCCCCTCACCTTGACTCGTCTGCCTTTAACTGCCACCGGGACGATGTGCTGAACACTGTGCCTCTAATGTCAGGGATTCGGCATCGACGCCGAGTTTGATTCCCCGAGGCGGAAGTTCTGAATTGCTGACAGGTGTTTCAAAGTATTCAATTTGTGCATGTTCTAAAACAAATTCTTGAAACACGCTAGGCTTTGATATGTCCCTTTGAGTGGCTTGCAGCACTATTTCTGTCTCTTTTTCCCCCATGCAAAGAAAAAAAATCCAATCAACAGCCACCCTGAGTGGTGCCAAGAGCTATTCTGTGGGGCTGAATAACCAACAAGACACATTTCAAATTATAATAATTATAGCTTGACCCTATTACCATTGCTCTTTTTAAACTCACTTCGGCATTGACTATATTGGAAAATATGCAACTGTAGGTGTTATTGGGCATCATGCTAGGCTGTAACCATGTGCTGGTGATGTGACCTGCATGATAAATCAAACTGAGGCAATGATTATACACTGTATTACAATAATTATTAACCATATCTCTACAAGTCCTCACAGGAATATACATTTCTTTACGTAGAAATACTTTAAAATACAACATGCAAACTGTGAAACTGTGGTGAAGAACTTTATGATCTCTTGATTCTAACAATACATTTTACATCCAAATAATGAACATTTGACACATTTAAAAATGAACACCAACATATACTTGACATTCTTTCAATATGATCTTCAGGGTGCTTTCCTATTTACATTTAAACATGGTTTATACTGGAAAGGAATTCCATGTTTACATTCCACCATATATATTCACCAGACACTTACACATTCATTTACATATTTGCTGTATTGGAACGTGGATCATAATCTACTATTATACACAAAAAGCAAATTGCCTTGATACACAAGCTCAGCACTTAGTATTATGCATGCATGTTGGTTTTTTTTTTGGTTGCTATGACAACAGTTTAATGGCAGCATAAATACATGCAGTTCACATACTAAATGTGCTACTCATCTTTACATTCTCTCTCTCCGCTATACATAATCCTACTTCCCCACCACCAGCCTCAATAGAGCAGGAGAGAGATGGATAATATCGATTCAAGGCTAAACTACAATGTGTGTGTGAGTGCATTAGTGCATGCATGCATGTGGTATGTGGTTGAGCACAAAAACAGAATATACAGTCCATTCTTTAAAATTGTTGCAGGATACATACCTACACAGTATGAACGACCATGTTCAAATATATCTATTCTATGGTAATGATCTTGGCTTGGACCTCCGTCTGACACTTGTTGTTAGCATGTAACCCTGTTGTTGTCACAGCTGCTGTGTTTGTGAAATGGTGCCTTGACAACAGATTGTATTCCCTCAATAATCTCGCATCAAATCTGCAGTTCATAGAAGAAGAAGAAGATGCATTTATTGTCACTGACATGCTTGAGGGACACACACACACACACATGCCGGCGAAATGTGGTAACATGTAAAACATGTGTGCACATGTCAAAACAAAATTGCATAAAACATACTTTATTTTTGCTCAATAGGCTATGGGGCTAAAAATATGTCTGCAGATGAAATGTCAGCAACGTGAAAAGTAGCACATGCATGTTCACTGGCAATCCCCCCTCCAGTGCTGACTATGGCTCTGACAGCTGACAGGTACATTGTAAAATATTACATGCTTCTGTCAAACAGTTTATATCCACCTACTCGGTCTCCACACACATGTGCATACTGTGAACTTCAGGAATGGCATCCTCAGTGCGCCCACAGAAGGCCTTTAAAGATCCAGTGTGTAGGATTTGGTGATATATACTGGTGAAGTTTCATGTTATAATCAAAGGAGGAACCTCCGGTGTAGACGGATGAGTCACAATAGGAAGAGAAAAAGGTTGCAGTTCACAGCGTAACGCTGGGTGCTGACTCAAAAAGGGAGCAAACCCCCATAGACTACCATGTTAAAATCTCCAATTTTATAGGCGAATTAAACATGTTTAAAGCCTGGTTCAAACTTCGGTTTTGATCTCAATCAGTCAAATGTGTTACCATGACTACTGTACGGGGGGAAATTTTTTCTAACTCGCTGATTTTCATTTGATCGTTGTTTGAAATTGTGCATTTTTAGAGGCGAGGTCTCTTGACTGACACCTGAGCCGACCTGTTAAGAACCGTGGATGAGGTGACGGCACCAGGAGCTTACCCACAGCTCTGTGTGTGTGGTCCGCCTCTTTGCCCATTATTGGATGAATCGGGAAGTAGGAAGAGTTAGGATTAGCCAAGATGGCGACAAGCGACTCACCCACAATTCTTCACAAAACCACTCCACTGAAACCGATGGGTGACACTACGTCTATCTTTATATACAGTCTATGGTTGTAATCCATCACCTCGCCCTTCCCATTCGAGCATGTGGGAGGACGTATGGTGGCCGTCAGTTGTCATTAAACCTCAAAAAATTTCAACTACGTCCACTCTAGGTTATTGTAAAAACATGGCGGCTCCCATGAGGTGGACCAGCTCCTGGTGTAAATGTACATTAAAGGGCACATTTTATGGTTATGTAAAAAGCAAGACATACTTTGGGGTGATTATACATTTGTAAAAATGTGTCATGAGGGTGAACACACGAGGACAAGGACTCAGACCCAAATGCACGAGGACTCAGCAGGATTCAGTTCAGAGGGATTTATTGCCTTGATGTAGTGGTATCTTACATGAACGGAGAAGATGAGGCGATGAAGAAAGCAGAAACAGATGACACGAATTGACAGAAATTGTATACACTTTGAAAGGGACATAAGGAACAAACACAACACGGATTGCTTCAACTGTCTACTGTAAAATCATGGTTGTCCCCAGAGAGGAACCCCTCCTCATGTAAATATACATTAATGGGCTAATTTAATGTAAATAGAAAAAAAAAAACATTTAGGCAGATATGAATTCATGGAAATGTCAGTATGTAATTGTTTTGCATTATTTTTAGAACTAATAGTGACAAAAATCATCACAATTTGACACTCCGCAACATCAGAAAATGTCTCTGAATGCCATTTCAATACAACAAACAAAGATGTATTTATTTTTTGAGCCATGTACTTGGTGATGTGAACACATCCCTCCTCTAGACACCATTGAGTGCTGTCACCTAAGAACACTTTGTTTCCTCTCAGACATGCTGTTACAGACACATCCCTTAGTGCTATTTGAAAGGCTAAGATTACCAGCAGGACAAGTGTGCTTTATTGCAGTAATACAAGTTTGAAAAAAAAAGGCATTTAGATTGCATGACAACAACGGGGCAAAATATCCGTCATGTCACATTTTGCGTGAGCTGGCCCTAAAATTAAAGAAACAAATACACACACAGGGCTTTTCCCAGTGGCTGTGTGACCCTGAGAGTGTGTCTGGGAGTTTTTGTGACACTTACAGAAAAGATTTGCCAGGTTCTGCTGACCGCGTGTCTTACACTGCCAGTGATGCATAACAGATTTCCCTATTCAAAAGTGCAAATGTATACTGTCTCAGCACAGCATCTCCACTCGGGCACACTGGTAGGAAAAACACATGCGGGAGGTGGAGAAGAGTGGGATGACACACCAGGAGCAGCATACTGGTGTGTGAATGAGTTTAGGCAGCAACCCAGAGAAACACACTTTGTGATTGATTTATGTCTCCTGACACTGAGGAGAGAGTGTGTTTTCTATCTGACTGTGTCCTTTTTCACCATGGTTACTCCTCAGGAGACTAAATAATTCAGGAGCCTGTTCAGGTTTCATACAGGTATTACTCCTTCGGTAGATTTGCTTAACGCGCAAACTGTGGAACATGTTTTACAACAAATGCTGAGTTAGTTCATACTATTAGTTTGATTATTTATCGTCACTTTTACTGTGACATGGTGATTTTAATTATTAACATCAACTATTATCTTGGCATGTTTCGAGACCTAAATTGTAGTTTTTCAATATGATGCTCATGTAGCAGAATGAGCGCTTTTCTTTTATTTACACCCATTGCCATGGCTTCCACTAATCATTACGACGATATATAAGCGGAAGGGAGCTTAGAGCCACCCTTTCTGGCTTTCGGCTTTCTGGTCTTGCTCCCTGTCATGATTTAGTGTCGTGAAATAAATGCTAATGTTAGCCACTATTGTGTTGCATGGACTTACGCCAAGCTCTTGCTCCAACGCTTGCTTTTGTGTTTTATGTATGTTTTTTCTTTCCCCTGGGTTTAATCCTGGGTTGACGTTGTTGGTCTCTTTAGGTTTTTGGTAATCTTTATTTGAAATCATACTTTCCTTTTGGTACTCCACACCTGTTCCATCCGCATCGCCACACTCGTATTAAAGAAAGTATATTTACATGTCCAGTGTGTACGATTTGGAGACATCTAGAGATGAAGTTGCATTTTGTATCCATCACTTCACCCTCACCCTTCTGAACATGCAGGGGAACCTATGGTAGACTTCAGTTGTCATTAAAACTCAAAAGATGTTTAATACATCCACTTATACACAACTGTAAATACATGCCGGCCTCCAGCGAGAGGACCGTCTCCCCATGTAAACATTAATAGGCTTATTTAAGGGCAATTGGGGAAAAATAAAACATTTTGTTGATTTTGAATTGATGAACATGCCTGTATGTAATTGTTTTAGAAGATTTCTAGATGTGACAAAAATGACAGAAATCGTACACACTGCAGCGTTATAGGTTTTAAATGTCATTTTTACAACTTTATGATTGCTTCTTACATGTTTTGTCTATTCCGCATTTTTACACAGAAGTCTCGTTTTTCTCACAAATCCACTGTATTCATTGTAGTGGTGCTTGTTAACAGACACATATCCTTGTCCACACTGGTTGCAATTCACTCCTTTGCAGTATGGGTTGTATGGCTATTTTTAAAATCTCTCACTTGTTTAGCATCACAAAATATATTGTGAAAATCTCATTTCAGCACAATTTTATTTCAGCATTAATGTTTATCTGTGGAGCTTTTTTATCATCATACATCACTTCCTGTGCTCGCTTTGAAGTAAAACCCCTGAGTCAAGTTTCTTATTGACTGAATCCATTGATTTGTTTCAACAATGCAGGTCCGGCTCCGAAAATAGCCCTAGCGCGCCTACGCCCACTCTGCGCGTGCAGAGGGGGACTCCGGAACAAACACTTAATGAATAACAACAGTCATTATCAGTAGGTAACTTTATTATTTTATCGAAGAGCTTTCTGTGTGCGCGCTCATGCCTCTCTCTCTCTCTCTCTCTCTTGCTCTCTCTCTCGCTCTGTGTGTGTGTGTGTGTGTGTGTGTGTGTGTGTGTGCACGCTGTGTGATCCAGAGACCGGAAATTAAACTGTGACAGACTAGAGACGTGTAAATGAGATAAATAACCTAAGTGTTTTACTTTGTTTTAATAAAAGAACAAGGCGTAGACCCGTTCTATATGAAAGGTAACGTGACGTGGCGCTATATAGAAAATGTATGAAATGTGTATAACTTGATCCTCCAGGGGGCGGGGTGCAGTCATGGTAGGGCAAAAGAATAGAATGGGTTAGGAAAACACTGGACATCATTCAAATTGAACAATTATTTTCTGATGCACGCTCTCGGTGCGCTGGTGAGAGCGTTCATGTGAGCGAGTGCGCTCGTGTCTGTGCATGTGCGCGTATGTGGATACAGAGAGTGCAGGAGAAATGAGAAACAGAAACAACATGTTGACATGTAAATAAGATAAATAACATAGGTGTTGTTTAAAAAAGGGAGAAGAGAACACGCCTCACTGATGCACACAGACTCCCCCAGAGTTACAGTGTGACGTCACACAGACTCCTCAGAGTTACAGTGTGATGTCAAACAGACTCACTCAGAGTTACAGTGTGACGTCACAGCCCAGATCTCAGTTCACTGGTGAACAGAAGCAATGCCCGACCTCACACTAACAAAGCCACATAAAGATACCACATGTTGTCAGTGGTAACATGTCAGTGCCGTAGCAAAGTTACATTCTCCTGGAGGTGATACGTTTTTGTCTTATATTAAAGGTGCAGTGTGTAAGAGTTCAGTCATTTTTTGCATGTATTACAAATAATACTAAAACATTACCAAACGATTACAGATGGATTTTTTTTGTGTGATTATAAATTCATTCAAATTCCCATTACCGTTAAATAATTCCATTATTGTTTACATGAGGAGTGGGTCTTCACTACAGGGGCCTTCTGAGTTTTAATGAACTGAAGTCTATATAAATACAGAGCATTTCTTTAGGAATTACAGTTAAAGAGGAACTATTATGTCCATTTTCAGGGCTTTCTATTTGTTCCTTGGCCTCATTTAGCATAAAAACAACCACATTTTTTGTCTGAAAACCCAGGTATATTTTCTAAACAAGCCCTTTAAAAAATCCAAAATACGAAAGGTGCAGATTAGCGTGGTGTTAGTCATGATATTCCTCCATTCTGTCAGTGCGGTCCCTTTTCAAGACTTTGCAAAACGTTGTGGAATTTGTTTTGTTTTCATCACTGATGTGTCCATGACCATATCCCCTTATTGTAATCACAAGGCAGAGAAGGCATAACTGAAAAAAAAATAAAAAAACTGTATTTGTGTGCAACAATGGCACATTCAGAAAACCTCACTACCAAACTTCGCGAGCACCAATAGGGTTAAAGGTGCAGTGTGTAAGATTTGGTGACATCTAGTGGTGAAGTGGCATGTTGTATCCATCACCTCACCCTCATCTATGATAGCCCTCAGTCGTCATTCCAACTTATAAGATATTTAGTATGTCCACTCGGGGCTAATGTAAAAAAAATGGTGGTCCCCTTACAAGGGGACCTGCGCCTTAATGGGCTCATTTAAGGGTTATTGCTACACAAATCCATTTAGCTGATTATGATAATGTCAGTGTAATTATTTTGTAATATTTTCTACCAATTGCAGTGACCAAACCCCCCCCCCCCCCCCCCACCCCCCCCCCCCCCCCCCGAATGTTACACACTGCACCTTTAAGCACCCTGGTTCTGCTTCCTCTGTTAGCGACTGCCTTGTTTGCTCATTTTAGATTGATGTCGGACAAACTATGTTGTTAACATGTACAAGGTTACTTTGGAAACCCTGTGCATTTGTCTTAGTAGGTGGACTTGGACTAAAGTAATCTAAATTTGACCTTACCTTGGAGTAAAAAAAAGTTGGCCTTGACAATGGCAATGTTACTCACTGGAGGAAACATTCTGAACATCTTGGCATGACATCAGAGAACCACCAGCCACGTGGCTTTCAATAATTACACGAAAAAAACCATGATTGTGTGACATTTTCCTTCTGAATTCTCTGAAAAGGTCTGGTTTACCTGTCCATCAAATGTGTATCCTGCTGTGGTCAACGCCGATTTGTGATGACCTTTTACAAATCGGCTTGTTGGAAAGGCCTTTCGCCTTTTGTACCTCATGGGCAAAGTAGCTCTCAGGCCTTTTTTCAACAAAGTCCGGTTCTACTCCAGGACTTGACATGCTTGACACCTCTAGTTTGCTTCATGACAGCAGTATAGGTTGCTCGCTGGCTCTGACACACTGTGTTTGGCAGTTGTGGCTCAAGCTGCTGGTCAACTAAACACAAGGTCGGTGTTTCGATCCAAGTCTGCACCATCATGTCTCCTGTGATGTCTCCCTGAAGGCTGGGTCAGTACTGTATGATGAGGTGTTAATATAAGCTCCGCAAACTGTAAATGCACTGTATTAATCTATGTGGGTAACCAGGGTAACTTCTTTAAGTGGTGGTAATAACTTGACAGGTGCTTTATAACCACAGACCATGTGTGTAGACCAGTTCACTTTAGCCTGCAAGCCACATGATAGGTTAACGTCTGTGGGAAGTGCATCTGTGACGCACAGAGAAGAGATAGTCTGCAGAGACTGAAGAAGCTTTAAAGGATTGTTTCGACTCAGTTGTGGGGGAAGTCTTCAGTGATGCCCACGGGGAAGATATTGACAGTCTCACTCACACTGTCACGGACTATGTCATCTTTTGTGTGGAGAACACCGTACCCACCAGAACTGTACGGTGTTTCTCCAATAACAAACCTTGGATCAATCCTGATATCAAGGTTCTCTTAAAGGAAAAGAAGAGGGTCTTTGTCTAGGGAGGCAAGGATTCAGATGCTGTATGTTCTTTAAAGATGCAGTGTGTAAGATTCTGGTCATTTTTGACACTTCCAAGAATATTACAAAACAATTACATACTGACATTCTCATGAATTTATTATCACTTAAATATTTGTATACCATTTTCCTAAAATGAGCCTATTAAAGGTGCAGTGTGTAAGATTGCGGTCAATTTTTGTCACCTCTGTAGATAAAAATGATATACTGACATTTGCATGAATGTATAATCATCTAAATGTATGGTGTTCTTTTCACATTACCTCAAAATGAGTTTTTTTTATATATATTTACATCACCAGCAGGTCCTCTCTATGGGGGCCGCCATGTTTTTACAGTTGCCTAGAGCAGACATAATATACATCTAGGGCTGCCACAGGTTCCCCTGCATGCACAAAAGGGAAGGGTGAGGTGAGTGATTCAACCTCACCAATAGATGTCACCAAATCTTACGCACTGCACCTTTTATGAAGAGCGGGTCCTAGCGGGAGCGGGGAGCGGGAGCCAGATAGAGATTGCACAGATTGGACGTACTAAACATCATTTGAGTTTCAATGACAAGTAAAGTCTACCATAGGTTCTCCTTACTTCTCCTACCTTTAAAGGTATAACATGCAGGGTTTGTTGATTGCTTTTGTAAACACGCCATGTAAATTTGCCCCCTCCTCCCCTTCACAACACGACCAGTATAGGACTTGTGCGAATAACACTACTAAGCTACATAATTGTGCAAAAGTCTGTCGTTGAAATTCAATGGTTCCAATTTGGAGGAATTTATTTCATGTATGTTTATCCATTTTCCCCGCATACTTTACCTTTAATGCTTTTCCACTTTCCTATTATACCCTAGGCAAAATGCACTGAGATAGTAACTTTTTTGTAAAAGTTCCTTGAAGAATCCTCCAAAGGATGACACTAACAATAGTGTGTGGTGATGTGAAGGCTTGTTTGTTTTTTAGTCCAGTTGTCTGGCTGCATTTTGAAGTCCCAGCTGTTACGCAAATCAAGGCAACAAGGTGGTTCTGTCACTAGCCTGAGCAAAAATCAAGAGTGGCCTTGATTTTAAGGAGTGTTTTTAAGTATCTCCATCAGCTCAGGTTTTATGCTCTCATCACTTTCACAACTTAGATCCTTACTGCGCAGGTTTATGGTACACACCGTCAAATTTGTTTGTTGGTGCCTGATGTTTTTTTAAGAGGAGAGGACGGTTGTAAAGTAGAGTGACTCCTCATCAAGTTTTTCAGCTCCTGATCTTTAAGGGCAAGAGGCTCTCCAAAGCCGACTAACAAATGTTTATCTGTCCACAGCTGCAAAACGTCCTATCTGCTGCAAGTAAAAAAATAGCACAATGACTCTTATTCTGCATTTCCCTAGGAGGCCTCAAAAGCTGCACTGTAATGCCCTTGAAATGTGAAAAACAAGTGGCAGCACTCAAATTTTAGAGGTAGAGGCTGTGGACATCTGCTCCACATACACATGTCACACTAGTCAATATGCGAAGTGAGTAACCTGGGCAGTTCCCGCCATTCAGAACTGTTTTGGATCAGTGTCTTGTTTTTGTATAACTGCAGCCAATGGCCTCACTAAGAACCCCCCACCCTCCTCCTTCCTTTTCACTCCGAGGCTAAGTTTCGTACACCGTTGCATCGCCACACTTGAATGGACATGTCAAGATGACAGAATGTTTTGCGTCAGTTTAAAAAACTGACCATATGATTCATGAAAGTGCATCACTCAGTCAAATGACAGATCTGGCGAGTTACATTTTACGGAAAGAACAAGCTGGCGGCAGTGAGTGTTTTGCAAAAAAAGAGTGCCATGGTATAAGGATGTTCTTTTGGCTGAAGATAACAATAGGGTAAACGCATTTCCATGCAGCTCAGATAAGGAATATGTGACCTTTATGAAAAGCAGATATAAAGTTTCGAGTAAAAAGTATTGAGAAATCTTGTTTGTTGACTGAACAAGATGCAGTTAAAAAATATGCAGCATCCAAATCAGATATGACATTTCCTTGCAGTTCTATCACAGTGAATTTAAAATGCAAAGGGTCACATTAGGATAAGATAATACATATGTGCAAATGAATGAAATAGTTTAAATGTCATTTGATTTGATGGAATTAAACATAACTTAAATATATGTGTATAAAATCCACATGTTTTATTATAAATTTCACTGTATTCAATCAGATCATATGCAAATTATTTGTTTTAATGTTTCATAATTGAATGCCTCAAACAACCCATAGCACAATCTGATGTTAAACTGTACATGAACACAATGGACATAGTTTTTGAACACCTTCACATGCATCAGCAATGATGCTGATTGCAGCAACAATAGATTTCAAGGTGCACTGTGTAAGATTTTTGGTCATTGTTGTCACTTCTAAAAACATTGCAAAACAATGACATATTGACATTTTCATGAATGTATAATCACCCAAATGTATTACTTATTTCCCTTAAATGAGCCCATTAATGTATATTTACATGAGGAGCGGGTCCTCTCTACGGGGGCCGCCATGTTTTTACTGTGGCCCAGAGTGGGCGTGCTAAACATCTTGTGAGTTTTAATGACACATAAAGTCTGCCATAGGTTCTTCTGCATGCTCAGAAGGGTGAGGGTGAGGTGATGGATACAACATGGAATTTCACCTCTAAGATATCACCAAATCGTATACACTGCATCTTTAAAAGCATTTATATTTCTTTACTTTGCATTTCAAGAGAAAGAGGCCTCAGACCAATACAGCAAAGAGATGGAGAAAAGTGCCATGAGGGCTGCAGAGATGGTAATGGAGGCACAGAGATCATGGACTTGCATGTCATTCAGTGACTTAACTCTGTTCAAGGGTAATATGTACTGACATTTTTTTATTTTTTTATTTCAAAGACCCATGTTACTGGATATTTTCTGTTTATATAGACGACTGAATTATTCTGTATAGTTGTTTGGATGACCAATGGAAGGAAATGAAATGTTGAAAGTGGCTCTGGAATGTAGGCACTTTCACACCTTGTTTAATTTGAGTCTATGGACTCTGCGGTTACTCTATATCAAGTTGAAGGTGGCTTAGACAATGATCCCTGTCAATGGACCAAAACATACCTATTTATTTATTTATTTATTTATTTATTTATTCATGAAAATTAAAGGTGCAGCGTGTGATATTCTGGAGATTCTGGTATGAGGGTCTAGGACAGAGGATGTTACCCATTTGTGAATGTGGGCTGTATAAATAACCTTTGATTTGATTTGATAATGTGGTCATTTTTTCACCTGTAAAAGTATTACAAAACAATTACATACTGACATTTTCCTGATTTTATAAGCATCTGAATGTTTTTTTTTTCATTACCCTTAAATGAGCCCATTAATGTATATTTACATGAGCAGGGGGTCCTCCATGTTTTTACAGTAGTAAAAGTGGACATACAAAACATTTAATTATAGCTGAGGGTTACCATAGGTTCTCCTGTATGCTCAGATGGGTGAGGGTGAGGTGATGGATACAACATGCAACTTCACTTCTAGATGTCACCAAATCTTAGACACTGCACCTTTAAGATGGTTGGACCAATTGCAACAGGTTAATCTGGAATCACAGAACAGAAGAAAAGAAAGAAGCACGAGCATGATGTTGGATTGCGTGTAGTTTTTGTAAATTTTTGTAAATCTACAATGATGTGAAAATGGAAATGCAATTAATAAAGTGAAACCGTTTTTCTTTTTCTCCATTCGAATAAAGGAACAGCTTTATTCTATGTATTTTACATGATACATGATGAAGAGACAGCATGGATATGTCAGGCACATGATGAACCATTCAATATGAAGCACAGGTTGACACACAATCCAGGTCACGACAAGCCCCCCCCCCCCACCCCCCCACTTTGTTT
>JAFBJT010108870.1:26452-39148 GCA_016785325.1 Chascanopsetta lugubris
AAAAGTTAATTGTCTGGTGAGTATAAGAACTAAGAGTCATCACATTCTCCCCGAGATAAAAGAACCAAAGGTGGCTTATCCGCCTCCGAGACATTTAGAAAACTCTACAGCTACTTCGCTATGACCGATTCATGTTTGGGGAATAGTGGAGGAACAGCAAAAGGGAGGAGTGGAAGGGAAGATAAGAGAGTTGAAAGCAGCAGTGGGGGAACGGAGGGGCAGCAATAAGCTGGACTCCTGCTGTCTCCTCTTTAGGGAGATCCCCAGTCATGCTGTCCCAACTGCAGTGTGGGGAGAGACGCAGCGAGGGGTCTTCGAAGCGCTGCTCTGTTATTACATGGATGAACTCCTTTGTGCCGCCATTATACATTAAATGCACCGTGTCTGAAGACAGTACCTATCCTTCAAACAACTACAAATCTGGGCTGCGCTCAGCCGGCCGTGCAGGGCAGAGGAAAGTTCTGACTCAGTGAGACTCCTGACGACATGACTGGAGCTCGGCGCCACGCCTCTGAGTTCCCTGATGTTTGGATTTGCATGTCCTACTCACAGCAGTTGTTATATAACTGATTTGTTTCATATTGTACTGCGCCTTTGATGAGGTCAGTTTATCATTGACATTTCACTCCCAAATCAGACGATATAAATGAGCAGCTGCTGCAACAGGAAAGTGAGCGTGACATGACGCTATGCTACATCAGTGTGAACCCATGAATGGGTGGTTGGTTTGGTCATTTGGCCAGTTTGTGTCTTGGCTGGTCAGTTGGTTATTTGGTTGGTTGGTCAGCTGGTATGTTGGTCTCTCATTTCATTTAGCCAGTTGTCTTGTAGGTTAATTGGTCAGGTGTCCATAGTCAGTTGGTTTGTTGGTCCTGAATAGGTTAATCTCTCAGTTGGTTTGTTGGATGGTTGGTTTGTTGACTGGTTGGATGAATGGTTGGTTGATTGATTAGTTGTTTGGTTAGTTTGATGGTTGGTTGGTTGGTTGGTTAGAAAGATGTTGGATGGATGAATGTTTTTTTGGTTGTCAGGCTAGCCGTTTGTTGGTTGAATGGTTGGTTGGTTGATCGGTTGATCATTTGTTGGTTAGTTGGATGAATGGTTGGTCAGTCGTTCGGTCTCAGTCAGTCATTTTCTCAGTCAGCTCTGTCATCAGTTAATCAGTGGGCTGGTTACTTGTTGGTCAATGTTGCACAATTTCATGGTTTCATCACAGGTAGGGCCTCGGTCTGACAACAGTCACTTTCACACATTACTAACCTTGAAACAAATAACAGAGCAACTTAGCAAACACCACGCACCACCAAACAGCCACAAAATGAATACATGGCAAACAAGGACATCACGTTGAGTTACAATACAAAATGGCTCTAAACAACATCTGGATTAGCAGCAGGGAATCCGTCTGTGCTGTCACAGCGGCGCAAACGCCACCTCGGGAGCTTCTTAGTCGAACTAACTTCTCCAAAACTCTGTAACCCTAAAACAACCACATGGGATATCTGATCGTACGAGAAGTAGCCAGTTCTCATATTTAAGAAACTGAAACATGAAGCATATTTTAATTCTTTGTTTTCTTTCTGTTTCTGATTGACAAAAGTATCAATAAACTCCACAGAGCCAGAGAGAAGAAGGGTTGATGATGGTCATTAGAAGGGTTGTGTGCAACAGTGGTGAACCCAATGGTGGAAAAGTACAGGCTGCATGAGAAAGGGAGTGTGTCAGTGGTGTTGAGAGCCTTTAATGGTGTATAGATTGTTAAAGAGATTGAGAGCTCCTTCTGCTCTGCTGGGGATTGATACTGCTTTGTTAATCCAATGTAGAAGTCTCCGAGCAGTGTGCAATATTTCACATGTGGGTGTTTGATGATCATCTTGCCCTTTGTGTTGCTGCCATTTTTATTGGCAAACACTAAAGTTTTGTACAGGAAAAGTGTTGTTATTTATATCAGCAATTGTGTTTGCAAATTGCCGTGAAGCGATGGGTGCAACATGCTTCAGCGGGAAGACACAGACTGAACATTATAATTATCTCACAAGGTTTATTACATTGTCGAGGAAGTTGCATTTTACAGGTATTGCAGTAACGGGTGCATCAGGTAATATATGCAAGA
Source organism: Chascanopsetta lugubris (assembly GCA_016785325.1). Taxonomy (NCBI): domain Eukaryota; kingdom Metazoa; phylum Chordata; class Actinopteri; order Pleuronectiformes; family Bothidae; genus Chascanopsetta; species Chascanopsetta lugubris. Next base: position 28,566 of record JAFBJT010108870.1, read on the forward strand.
TGTAGCAGCAGCTGTTCCAGCAAAGGTTCTCTATGAAGGATTCACTAATGTACATTGCTAGCTGCTCTGCTCGTATGTATCTTATATAACTAATGCTGTGCATTAAGGTTTAGTTCCCCGCACAGTAGAAATGGAACCACCTCTGGGAATGTGTTCCACCATGACTGGAACGCGCTGCTAAGGTTTACTCTAATTTTACCCCGACACCTGCCTCTTTCGTGTTTGCTATACATGCTAACATCTCAGTGTTGTTTTGGTGGCAGCCATATCTGAGAATCTGGCCCCACATGTCGATGAAAATGTAAACAATGTCTTCTGTGTAGACAGGAAAGTGTCTGTAATTGTTTTTTAATATTTTTAGAAATGACAAAAAATCTTGGACACGGCACCTTTAAAGAATTAAGTGAGACAATGGGATGTGAATAGTCTTCACTACGCCATTGTTTTTAACACATTTTTTAGATTTGCCTGATGTTATATCTAATAACATTGTTGGCGGTTTGCTGGAAAGACACAAACATTGCAGTTCATATCTTGAAAACATCCACCCTCCGACTGACTGTGTTTTTGTGACCTGATTGAAACGAATCCAAGTCCCATTATTGGTCCCGGGGCCAGAGGTTGGCGACCCCTAGAGTTGAGTTACTTGCACAGGTGTTGTGACAATAACAGGTACAGCAGGTAAATCCAAGCCGTTCCTTTCAATATGAGACCATTAGATGGAATAGCTTTTTAATATGTGAGATAAAGTAGGTCCAGATTTCTAAATTGAGACCATCAGAGGCATACTTAATAATTCACTTCAACAGTTCCCCCCCTCTCTCTCTCTCGCTCTCTCTCTCTCTGCCTCTGACGCTCTATTTTGCAAGGTCAGTGGGTGCAGAAGGTTGGGCTTTAGTTGTGTTCTGTCGTCGTCACTTCGTCCTCGGAGCTGCAGGCTGCGTCAGAGCCGGGGATCCGCCACCAGCACCAGCGGAGCCTTTGCATGTGCAGACCGGGGGAGGGAGCAGCAGCAGCAGCAGCAGCAGCAGCAGTAGCGAGCAGAGGCAGCGGCGGTGGTGTCGTGCGTGTTTTTTCATTTATTTATTTATTTTCTGGGAGTCTAGTCTCTATTAAGTAATCGCTGAGTGGTTGCGTGGAAGCTCGCGGTCTAAAAAAAAAAAAAAAGGGGGACGCACTTCACTCAGTCAGCGCCGTTACATTTTCCAGCTGACGTGGTGCCGGAGCGCAGCCGGAGCTCCGGAGCCGTGCGCCGGGGGCAGGAGCGAGCGGAGGAGCGAGCGGGGAAGCGCGGCTGCTGTGACCCGCTGGGATTTTAAAACCACATCACCGTCAGCTTCTTCCTCCCCGTCACCATCCACGTTTCATTTCTTTTACCCTCCACGCCAGGGCCCCACACTGCGCCAGGCTCCTCTTGTTGTCGGACTCACTGTGGACAGACAGACGAGAGCGATGCACGCACTGAATCATCCACCGGCTCTCTGTCATTCCTCCGGCGCTGCCTGCCCGGCCACCACCCGTCCTTAGGCACCGGTGCCGGCTTGTTCCACGGCTGATTTTTATTTTTATTTTTTTATTTCATTTGATTTTTTATTTCGTTTTATTCCAGCAGCTGGGATCATCTTCCTTTTACACTTTACTATGTCTTGAGACGGCGAAGTGGAGGCTACACGGATGATGGCAGTGAGTACATGGCTCCGCTTTACATGCGTCCTGGACACTTTTAGCAGCGTCTCCATCGGGACGCAGGTTGACATGCACTTTTTCGTGTGCGCATATTTTGGATGGTGTGTGATGTTTTGTGATATTTGGGCGTTTCTGTCCCCTTCTGCTGTTGCCTGGAGGGAAGGGGAAGGGAAGGGAAGGGGAAGGGGAAAGGGAGGGGTGAGGGAAAGGGAGGGGTGAGGGAGGGAGGGAGGGTTGAGGGGGTGATACCGGGTTCCTCCTGGGACTTTTTTGGAAACATTACATCATTTGCCTTTGCATGACTCGGCAAATCGCGTCAACGCTGAGTCATGTCGGTCAGATGTGGCAACAACAGATACATGTCAGCGTCTGTAAATGATCGTGAGACGCAATCACGGAAGTGTCAGGTGCGTAAAATTGGAAGGAAAAATGCCCACTCGCGCGCTGCTGTGCACGGCGCGTGCACGCAGAGCCTGGGCGTGTGCGATGGAGTCTGATGCTAAAATGAACCAAAAAATACAAATAAAAAGAAAGCAACGGACCCCGAGTTGTGAGTAAGTAAGTCTGTGACATAGATTAAACATTATAGCTCACCCCCCGCCCCCCGCCCGCCAACCCACCCTCTCACCCGGCTGCGGGGTGGGGACCGGTGCAGCTGTCAATTTGCATGTATTTGGTTGTTGGCTAAATCCCGCCTGTGTCGCGCGTCGCTTAATCCTACAGCGGATCAGCTCTGCCGCCCCAGCCAGGCCCCCCCCCCCTCTCTCCCTCTCTCCCTCGCTCGCTCTCTCTCTCTCTCTTTGAGGGGATTTATTTTTTATTTTTCATTTTGCTCTCTCTCTCTCTCTCTCTCTCTCTCTCTCTCTCTCTCTCTCTCTCTCTCTCTCTCTCTCTCTCTCACTCATTCATTCATATACACTTTAAACGATCACACCATTTTCCAATCCGTCGTGTTTTGACGCGATCGCGTTCTGGGATCCGGCCGTGCTAGCCTCGCGCGCTCACACGCCGGTATAACGCCACGAGGGAAGGAAGGAGACGGTGACCGAGATTTGAAACGCGATACGTGGGGCCGGATCCACGCGGCTCTTCCTACTTCTGGGCAAACATTTCTCGTGGATCTGTGTTTGTGTGACAGACACATGTACCTATCACTATCGCAAGCGATCACGGGGTGGCGAATCCACGATGACGCGCCGATTCTCGTCGGTAAGGTGGTTCTCTGCTGCACCCATTGACCTGACGACACTATACCCATAAACTTAAAGGTGCAGTGTGGACGATTAAGGGGAGCTTCTATTTTTAGAAATGGGATATTATTGGATATATATTGTTATCACTATGACTTAGTACATTAATGTATTATCGGCAGAAGAGAAGGCCCTTTATGTTGACACCAGAGCTGGATCCTTTACATGGAGGCGGCCATGTTGCACCACCATGTTTACAGTGGCCCAGAATGGACAAGCTTTACATATTTGAAATCACCGATATGCAATAGGTATTCATTGTTAACATGCAACCTCATCATCATTAGATGAATGTTGACACACTGTACCTTTAAATGTCATATTGTGGCAGGTGGCAGGATGTAGACATTGATAACTGCAGTTATTTTGCTGTGAAATACATAGTCTGTGTGTGTGCGTGTGTGCGTGTGTGTGTGTGTTGTGAGACCCAAAGGTATGGATTGAGGACAGTTTTGGAAAAAGAGGACATCTTGGCCAGGTCTCACTTTCTGACCCATTTTGAATGAACCTTTGAGAATTGGAGTTAGGGGGTATTTTTGGAATATTGTTTAAATTGGTTTTAGGTTTAAGTTTAGGTTTAAGTTTAGGTTAAGACTGAGCCTAGACATTAAATTGATGGTTAGGGTTATAGAGTTATGGTTAGGGTAAGGAGCAGGGAACACATTATGCTGATGAGTATTTTCAGAAATGTAAAATTGCGTGCGTGTGTGTGTGTGTTGTGCCAAGAACCCACACATTGTTAAGTATAATCCCATTGAACAGATCTGGGTGTTTAGCATTATAGTGCTGTCTAGACAGGAATAACAATCACAACTCTTTTGATGCATTCCAGTAATTTCAGGCCCCATCATGGCAGCAATGGAACATCTCAGCAACACAGTTAATAACAGTATAAACTACACAACCATGATGTCAAGGCAAGACTGTGGCTTTTTTTTATTGCCCTATTTGCGCCACTCTAATTCCCACAGGACTCCTACTTCTATCCTCGGTCACCTGTTGGCATTTTATGAGGAAATTCAAGTTTCACAGCACAAACTGTTTCACACCTCTACACTGCATCAGCAATCTGTGTGTCTGGTCTCCAAGGGGCTGAGTCACATCGCCTTATTGTCCATTGACGTCAACAGCCTGCATCTGCACAGGTGTGGTCTACTTGCTCGAACCCAAGAAAGGCTTTTCTTATTATTCTCTCCCTTCCAAATCTTCCTCGAGTGGCACAACTAGTCCTAATGGTCCTAACTCGTAATTACCAATCCTTATAATTAATTCATTTTCCGGAGGAGCTCGTAATGAGGATGAAGCAGGAACGCGCCGCTGAGTTCACTTTGCCCTGAGAGGAATTCTTTGCAGCTCCTTGCTTTTCATTAACTTTTTAAAAGTGTTGTGAGGCGCTATGATAATGCACTCCCGTGGAGAGAAGACTGATCACTCCACCAGACAAGTCTCAGGTCAGGCGGAGATTTGTGGGGGGCTGTAAACAACACAGACATTTTCATTAGCTGCAAACTAATCAGTCAGCCCGTGATTGGAGCTCTGAGGGCGCAACAGCGTCAAGGTTAGACAACAACTCCGGACTCATCTGTCCGTGTCACCGTTCGCTGAGTTGATGGTGCATCTGTGTCGCTCAGCTCTCCCAACAGCCCGTGTTGTCCCCGTTGTGCTGTGCAGATGTGGCAGTGGGTGGTGGGATATTATTCTGACACATCCAGCCACACGGAACCCGCCCTCCCTCTGAGTGTCGAGTGTTGCACAAGCCCCTCTGTGCACATACGCATTTACCAACAGGGAGGAATGCAAAAGGAATGAGATTATCTGCTGGTGTGGTCGGGAATGACTGGGGAGGGATTTGCAGTAGTGCAGTTGTAGCAGAGAAAACTAGAAAACAAAAACGTTCCATGCGGAAGGGAAGTTCCTGCAGGGAAGGAAGTTCGTTGTGGTTCATTGCATGAAACCGCAACTTCGGCGTGAATACTCTCAGATGACACACTTCCCTAAATTCGCGTCCAACTAAATATTGTAGATCTCTTTCAAACTCTTGTCCTGTTTGTCCGCCTGCTCTTTGTGTCTTGCCGTTTCCTGTCCACAATCTCATTCCGCCTCTCCTTCCTCCTCCTGTTGCAGGATTACCGGGAGGATGGCATGGACCTGGGGAGTGATGCATCCAGTCGCTCCAGCTCAGAGTCCAACTCCAACAAGGTCACACCTTGCTCCCCATCTATTGACCTGGCCACTTTGGAGGACTACAAATCCTCCCCCTCGCTGGACCTGGTCACCTTAGAGGACTATGAGGAGGACGAGGACTACCAAGAGTACAAGAAGAAGGTGATAGAGGAGTGGGAGAGCGAGTATGGAGAGGACTGCACCTCTCCTCAGCCGCCGGGTCACGGGGAAGGCGGAGGACGCCTGGTGGAGGTCGATGGCCTTGGCAAAGGCTACAGGAAGACAGTGAACAGTCGCAGCCTCGCCGAAGAATTGCAGGAAGTGAAGCCCGCCCCGGCCCTCCCGGCCCCCGGCGGGCACACCGCCACCTCAGTCGCAGCCGTCCCAGAGGAACTGAAACAAAACGGCAATGTGATTTTGCCCAGGAGCAACCGATTCCACTCCCCGGATACGCCAGAGGGGGGCACAGGGACTCCCAAGCCCATCTACCGCAACTCCAGAGGGCACCGCAGCAGTGGCGGAGGTGGTAGTGGTGGTAGTGGTGGTGGTGGTGGTGGTGGTGGAGGAGGCATAGGAGGAACTGGGGTACGGATGGTGGGATTTAGAGAGGATGAAGGTGTGGAGGAAGAACCTCTGCCGACCATGGACTGGGCGGCTTTGGAGAGGCACCTGGCCGGGCTGCAGTGCAAAGAGCAGGAGAACCAGAACCTCAACCACATCCAGAACCACAACATGGGCAAGACCAACTACACCTCGGTGAGTGTGCAAGGGTTTCATATGTTGTTTCTGTGTCGAGTGTCACTGCTTAGAGGGTATTTTTGCTCTTGTATATCTTTCAATTTTCCCATGGCGCAGTGTCCTTTTGTATAATCCAGCAGTTATCCATGTCAGATGGACCCTGGAACCATGAGGGTGGGTTAGCTGCAGGAAGAAAGGAGGGATTAGGCGGCTAATGTGGCGCTAAGCTATGTGGTCCGGCCATTAACCTGACCATCATGGTATTAGTCTGGACTCCACAGCTGGAGGGAAGTGGAGGCTACAGGAAGCAAGGGACATGGATTCCGTTTTTCTCACTACAACAGGAAGTGGGCAGATTAAAAGAAGAGCAGTTCAAGCAAACTGAATTCAAGGCTTGAAATATGGAGATTGTAATCAGCATTAGTCATCTGTGTTCTGATTTGATGAGGGTGGACAGGACAAAGATTTGTTTCTGATCTCTCGGAGGCATATATCTGTTTAACCTCATTTCTCTCCGTCTGCATATTCTTTGTTATGCTGTGTTTCTACCAGAAGAGGTCAGTGTTGCATTGACTCTGCACAGATGATGCTCCAGGTCTGTGGTGCTACAGCACCAGCACCAGTATGGCAGACTTTTATGATTTACTCACAGTCTTATGACATCACTCAGTTTAAATTAGAGTCGGAGTTTGATGTTTTATTGTGGGTGTAGCCTTGAAAATGTTTAGTGGGGGAATTTGGGAAAGTGTTTACACTCGGAACTGTTCTAGTTTAGACTCTTATACAAGGGCAAATGTGTGTTGGGGAGAGGGGACATCTTTTGATATGCAGGCACCGAGACCTTTTCCCCGGCGCACATGGACAATAGTTGTAGCCAGTGCCATTGTGAGTGTGTTGTGTGTGTTGTGTGTCTTTGTTTGTCCGTCCTGGAGGCCCCCCCCCCTCAGCTCTGTCTCCCTGAGGCACGTCAGGAATGCAGCAGGAGGGGTGGGGTGGGGGAGGTGGGGGTGTAGAAAGAAAAGGGAGATGGTATCTGCAGGAGCAGGCTGCAGAGCGGGGGCCTCGTGGTTCATGTGTGTGTGTGTGTTACCTGCTGTCCATCTGCAAGCCGGAAGGTCACCTCCTGGTTTGCTTTAGTCTGGGGGACAGTCTGCTCTCCGTCTCCTTCTCTTTCCCGAGGCGCTGGGATGTGATATAAGTGACTGGGGTGGAAGAAAATCCCATGAAAGGGAGCCTCTGTCTACAGCACTATCTCTGCCTGGCACACACACAAGCATGAAAATCCACACCAGTGCTTATCGCCGCATAGACACAGTTCCCAGGCTGTTTTTTTACATGTATGCACATGAAGGTGGGCTTGATTGACCGGTCTTGATGATGACAGTATCACAGCCTCTTGGCTCTCTCTCTTATTATGAGGCCAACTCGAACCCCGGAGTCCGATTGCCCTGCGTCGATAAGGAATTGGAATTAGCCTGGTAATCCCGGCTGAGCTCAGAGCACGGAGATCCACCAGAAAAGAAGAGAGACATACAAGCTTCCTATCCCACTCTTCAAATCATTTAAGTCCTCCCCCCTTCCTCTGTGGACGAATGTCTGACAGACGGATCACACAAGTACAATCAGTTACCGAACCTCTGATATTTGAATTGTCCTTTTGGTTATTCTGGTCCTATCGCTGACATTTGGCTCTTTGTAAAAGAGGACAATAGCAGCACTGACCTGCTGCTAACCTGCTCACAAGCGCATTAAAGCATTCAAGCTGCAATGCTTAGGCCTTTTCCCAAAAGACACGTCCCAGTCTCTCTCCATGTCAAGGGGCATCTGGCTTTCTTAATTCGCAAATTTGCAGGGGCTTAGCAGACACCCTGGAGGAAAAGAGGGACTGGTGCTTTTAAAAGGTTGTTAAATATTTAGACATCCACTCAGGTGGGACCACCACCACCGCCGCTGCTGAAATGTGGCATGCAAAGAGGGGTCTGCCTGTGCAGGATGTTGATGGCGTCCACTGGGATGGAGATTTTCATGCTTCAGTGGAACCTCAAAAGCATCTGCGCCTTCTGAAAGACAGGACGCAGGGAGGCTCTGAGTTAATAATCTGGAGCCGTGCCTCCAGGCTGGTTTTGGTTGGTCTCCCTTGGCTGCAAATATTTTAGAAATAAGAAATGTGTGGTTCAGCAGACATGGGGCATCAAATAGGATCCAGGGCCATGCTTGCTGGTCATGTACCTGTCTATGCGCTAATGGCTCATTATTGCCTCTGCCAAAGGTTTGCCTTAAGCCTTTTGTGTGATTGTGAGCAAGATAACCGAAAATCTATCAAATGGATTTCCATGAAACTTGGTGGACGGTTGCGGAAAGGGTCAAGAATTTGAAGTTTGAATTTTGCTGTGTTTTAGTCACCAGGTGCCAGATCCATGGATATAACATTGCCGTTTGTTGCTTGGTGTCTCGTAGAATGATTCATCTTGACCTTAATCAACAAATCAGACATGTATAGGAGACTGGCGTTTATGAGTGAGTGCTATTTGGTGCAGCGTGATTGAATTCAAGTGGGCTGATGGTCTTTGATGGGAGTTTTACTGAGTGCTATTAAAAGACCTTTTCTTTGTCCTGTTCTCCTCTCAGTGGCAATGACCACTCTTCCCTCCAATTATCCGCTGGAGGACAAGGTTGAATTAGAGTGCAGAGAAGTCTTTAGGCCTCTGACCTGTTTTGGCCCTTCATTTAAAATCTTTGAATAATTTAGAATACTCCTCACAGTGGCACTCATTGGGCGTACCTCTTAATGTGCATTAAGCAGATCTCGCTGTATCCACGAAAAGCCCCATTTATCCCGACCGTTGCCTCATATCCACCGCAGCTCTTTATTAATGAAGTAGTTATGTTGTTGCAGGTGTGTTTGGTCAGGGTGTGGTGTCAGGCGGCTGTAATCTAAGCGTCCGTCTGGGAGCCATGGGCGGGGGGTCAGGGGGATTCATTGAGGCCGAGGGTGACGCTGACCCGTCTGTAATTTGATTCTAATGAACTCTGGTGGCGCGTGGCAGATCGGGGCCCACAGGGACGCCGAGCACACTGGCCCCTCTAACCCTCCATTCAAAAGCGCAGCCGTGAAAGGTAAACAATAATATTGGTATTCCGCCGGGGGCGAGCCATGGTGAAGAGGGGAGAGAGGAAGTGAGGGGTGGGTCGGTCGAGATGCGAGCCGGAGAAATGTACCTGTGTGGTGGTGGTGGTGGTGTCAGAGATGGTGCAGAGTGGAAAAGAATTAAATGTGTGCCCGCAGGCGACTCCCTTTTCAATCTCAGAGCGCACGAGGCCTCACCCTCACTTACTCACACAATTTAAAAACGCCCCTGAGGCAAACTGTGCTTATAAAGACCGGACCTGTGTTGAGACCTGCAATATCGGAGGGGAGCTTTCTCGCTCTCGATGACACGCACACAAACACACAGACACAGATGTTGTCAGAGGTTGTGTTAGATTTGGGTCATTTTTTTGTCACCTCTCCAAAACATTGCAAAACAGTCACAGATTTTGCATGGATTTATTCCGTTTTATTTCTAACCCAGTGTTCTTAAATGAGCTCATTAATGTATATTTACATCAGGAGCAGGTCCTTTCTATGGGGGCTGCCATGTTTTTACAGTAGTGGACGCACTAATCTACATCCCCTGAAGTCTACCACAGGTTCTTCTGCATGGAAACTCCTCTAGATGTCACCAAATCTTACACACTGCACCTTTAATTTCCTGTTACTGTAACAAGTACTTACCCAAATTGAACAAACTGTGACCCTAATCTGAACCTTGATCACTGACCCAAAAGTCACCTTTATACACACACACACACACACACACACACACACACACACACACACACACACACACACACACACACACACACACACACACACACACACACACCTAAAATAAACACACACTTTCAGAAGTAATGTCTACATCTCACCGCTGTGGATGAATGTTGTCTGAATCTTTGGAGTCTTTTCGAATCAGTCTTCATGTGTGTGTTTATAATGGACACAGTGAGTTTAGAAAAGCCTCAAAAAACCCACTCCATCATCTTGCATTCTGGGAATTGTTTCGGAGCTTTGACTAAAGCTGTTTGATCGCATGCCTTCATCATCAGGTTTATTTAAATGTAAAACCTGGTTGTTGTAACTGCCTTTGAATCGTAATTGAATGGGTAAAGTATTCACACGGCTCATCATACACGATTCCAACATTGTCTCGCTTCTGCACTCTCAGGTCCAACATGACCAAGACACACGTACTTACTTACTTTTTCCTGTTTTCCACAAGTCAGGAGGAGTAATATTTGGATGAACATCGACTTAATGGGAAGGTGCTGCTCCAACACACCATGTAAACAGCGAGGAGACTCAGAGCCAACCCAAATTGTACCAGTGTGCAGCGCTCTGGCCCAGAAAAGCACTCGAGGGCTTTGGAAAAAATGAAGGGATGAGAAAGCAGCAGCAGCAGAGAGAAACAGAGAGATTAGAGAAAAGAGCAAATAGCAGCGAGCGGCTCCTCTGTTGCTCCCTCACTCGTCTCTGTGCTCTGTGATTAAGTACGAGTTCAGTGGTTGAACTGTGCAGGGCACCCTCCACTAACAACCTAACCACTGGCTTCACCCGGCACTCAGACTGTGCCACGTCGAGGGTGAGCGAGGGTGAGGGAGGGTGAGCGAGGGGGAGGGGGGGGGGAGGGGGGGGGGCGGGGGGAC